>WSYQ01000379.1:0-86742 GCA_011426435.1 Lysiphlebus fabarum | reverse complement strand
CGCATTACGTAGTGCGCAATTGAATAACTAAAGTGGCGCACTCTACATTTACGACGTATATCAAGCCAAAAATATTTACCCCTTCCATCGAAGTTGATTCTCCTGGTTTCTAGTCTTCTTGCTAGAGACATCTAGTCTCATGAGACTAGTCTTCATGAGTATAGTTTGAGAAAAAGAAAAAAAAAATAGGCATGCGCATAACTGAAATAAGATTATACTAATATACTACGTAGAACACTCTCTCCAAAAGAAGTTTCACTTCCCCCGCGCGTACTCGCAACACGCACAAGTTTTTTAATTGATTCTTTCTTTAAATAAAGCTGATCGTCCTGAAGCGTCCTTCTAGTTACTCGGATAAACCAAAAATATAAACTAATTGAACATTATTTATTTAAAAAAAAATAAAAAAATAAAAAATTAATTAATATTTTCAAATAGTTTATTAATATAATTTTTGCTAGCTAATCAATGATTTTAATTAAACCTAAATTATCCGAAAATTAAAACTACTTTATTTTTTGGTTCCGAGGAGGATTCGAACCCGGGACCTCCGATTGCCATACCGAGGACTTTCACGCGTGACCGTTTTAGCGAACTGACAATTTAATAATTTTTATTTAACTTAAAGTTAGGAGAATATTTATACCTATATGCAGTTTATAAAAGATGATTACTTGTAGAATAATTGTTTTAATAATTATTTAACCAAATAAATTTATTTTTATTGAAAATTTTAAGAAAAAAGATGTATTTGCAAAAAAGAAAAGTACTCGTAAAATAATTGTTTTAAAACGTATTTGACCGATTGCATTTGTTCCCCTAGCCAATCAGATATAAAAATGTATATTTAAAATTATAATTTATTAATTTTTAAATGAACAAGACAAGTACTTGTAAAATAATTGTATTGAAATTTATTTAATCAATTGCATTTGTCTCTCTGGACAATCGGATGTTAAAATGCATTTAAATACATAAATTAATAATTTTTAAGAATACAATTGGCTAAGAAGAAGGATGCATTTGCAAAAAAGACAAGTACTTGTAAAGTAATTGTTTTAAAAATTATTTAATTAAATAAATTTATTTTTATTGAAAATTGGGTATTAAAAATGCATTTAAGAATACAAATTAATAATTTTTAAGAGAACAACTGGCTAAGAAAAAGGATGCATTTGCAAAAAAGACAAGTACTCGTAGAATAATTGTTGTAAAAATTATTTATGCAATTATATTTGTCTTCTTAGTCCTTGGACATATAAAATTGCATTAAAAAATATAAATTAATAATTTTTAAGTGAACAAGTGGCTAAAGAAAAAGGATGTATTTGCAAAAAAGACGAGTACTTGTATAATAATTGTTTAAAAAATTATTTACGCAATTTCATTTGTTTTTTTAGCCAATAGACAATTGAAAATAAATTTCAAATAATTAATTAATAATTTTTAAGTGAACAAATGGCGAAGGAAATAAATGCATTTGCAAAAAAGACAAGTATTTGTAAAATAATTGTTTTAAATCTATTTTATTGCAATTACATTTGTCCATATAGCTAACAGACATGTAAAAATGCATATTAAATTATTAATTTTTTATTTTCTAATGAACAATATAGACTACACGAAAAAAAGACAATTATTTATGTAATTACTTGTCTTCTTTGCAATTACATCCTTTTCTTTAGGCAATTGTTCTCTTAAAAATATCTAATTTATATTTTTAAATGTCCAAGGTCTAAAAGGACAAATGTAATCGCATATATAATTATTTAAACAATTATTTTGCAAGTACTTGTCTTTTTCGCAAATGCATCTTTTTCTTTAGCCATTTGTATTCTTAAAAATGATTAATTGTTAATTTTAAATACATTTTTAGATGTCCAAAGGCTAAGAAAAAAGATGTAATTGCTCAAATAATTTTTTAAACAATTATTCTACGAGTACTTGTTTTTTTTGCAATTACATTTTTTTCTTTAGCCACTTGTTCACTTAAAAATTATTAATTATTTATTTAAAATATATTTTCAATTGTCTTTTGGTTAAAAAAACAAATATTATTGCTTAAATAATTTTTTAAACAATTATTCTACGAGTACTTTTCTTTTTTGCGAATACATCTTTTTTCTTAGCTAATTTTTCACTTAGAAATTATTAATTAATCACTTGAAATGTATTATTAATTGTCTATTGCCTGAAAAAACAAATGTGATTGCATAAATAATTTTTCAACTAATTATTTTACAAGTAATTATCTTTTCCTTGCATTTAAAAATATAAATTAATAATTTTTAAGTGAACAAGTGGCTAAAGAAAAAGATGTAATTGCAAAAAAGACAAGTCCTTGTAAAGTAATTGTTTTAAAAAGTATTTAATTGAATAAATTTATTTATATTAAAAATTGAGTATTAGAAATGCATTTGAGAATACAAATTAATAATTTTAAGAGAACAGCTGGCTAAGAAAAAAGATGTATTTGCAAAAAAGAAAAGTACTCGTAGAATAATTGTTTAAAAAATTATTTAAGCAATAATATTTGTTTTTTTAACCAAAAGACAATTGAAAATATATTTTAAATAAATAATTTTTATAAAATGAATAATAAGGATGCATTTGCAAGAAAGACGAGTACTTGTAAAATAATTATTTATAAAATTATATAATCAATTGCATCAGTCTCTCTAGCCAATAGACATTGAAAAATGCATTTAAAATAATTAATTGATAATTTTTACATGAACAAGTGGCTAAAGAAAGAGATGTAATTGCAAAAAAGACAAGTACTCGTAGAATAATTGTTTAAAAAATTATTTGTGCAATTACATTTTTCCTCTCAGCCTTTGGACATCTAACAATGTATTTAAAATTAACAATTAATCATTTTTAAGAATACAAATGGCTAAAGAAAAAGATGCATTTGCGAAAAAGACAAGTACTTGCAAAATAATTGTTTAAATAATTATATATGCGATTACATTTGTCCTTTTAGACCTTGGACATTTAAAAATATAAATTAGATATTTTTAAGAGAACAATTGCCTAAAGAAAAGGATGTAATTGCAAAAAAGACAAGTAATTACATAAATAATTGTCTTTTTTTCGTGTAGTCTATATTGTTCATTAGAAAATAAAAAATTAATAATTTAATATGCATTTTTACATGTCTGTTAGATATATGGACAAATGTAATTGCAATAAAATAGATTTAAAACAATTATTTTACAAATACTTGTCTTTTTTGCAAATGCATTTATTTCCTTCGCCATTTGTTCACTTAAAAATTATTAATTAATTATTTGAAATTTATTTTTAATTGTCTATTGGCTAAAAAAACAAATGAAATTGCGTAAATAATTTTTTAAACAATTATTATACAAGTACTCGTCTTTTATGCGAATACATCCTTTTTCTTTAGCCACTTGTTCACTTAAAAATTATTAATTTATATTTTTTAATGCAATTTTATATGTCCAAGGGCTAAGAAGACAAATATAATTGCATAAATAATTTTTACAACAATTATTCTACGAGTACTTGTCTATTTTGCAAATGCATCCTTTTTCTTAGCCAGATGTTCTCTTAAAAATTATTAATTTGTATTCTTAAATGCATTTTTAATACCCAATTTTCAATAAAAATAAATTTATTTAATTAAATAATTTTTAAAACAATTACTTTACAAGTACTTGTCTTTTTTGCAAATGCATCCTTCTTCTTAGCCAATTGTATTCTTAAAAATTATTAATTTATGTATTTAAATGCATTTTAACATCCGATTGTCCAGAGAGACAAATGCAATTGATTAAATAAATTTCAATACAATTATTTTACAAGTACTTGTCTTGTTCATTTAAAAATTAATAAATTATAATTTTAAGTATACATTTTTATATCTGATTGGCTAAGAGAACAAATGCAATCGGTCAACTCCGACATTTATGATCTCAAAAAAACGACCTCAGAAAAATCTGAAAAAAATTGAAAGTATAGATATTTATTTCATTTAAAAAAAATTAAAAATTTTTCGGAAGCATAAACCTTAGCAGAGTTTAATATATTTTTTTTTAATTTTTAGGCTTATCATTTTTTTTTTTCATTTCATGAAATGTGGGTAAAAACGGTCATGAGTTATATTCTTTTTTTGGGCCTTATTTGAATTATCATGACGAATTTCTTGCACTTTTATTTGTGCGCCTATATTTTTTTGTTTACTTAAGTAATCGTAGTATTAGATTTTGTTATTCTGAAATAACTCTTTAACTATAGAACCGATTTATTGGGTGTTAAATCAAAGTAATATTGATTGTTCCATTCAAAAAAAGTCATAGTTTATGTGTATATTTGAGCTTTCCTTGAATTATTATTTACTATTTTTGCACGATTATGTTGTTTTTCAGTCCCGTTCATGAATATTGTTTTTTTTTATTTCTAGGCCTTAATAATAGAAGATTTAAAATCTTATCTTCTATTTTATCAAACGTAAATCGAAATTATATTCCTATAATTCTATTATAAATATTATAATAATTTTTTTAATAAAAAAATGATGATATTCAATTTATAATTTTTCCGCCTTATCACTCTGTAAATATACGACAAAACTAAGTACGTACATAAATTTGGATTATGATTATTCTCGAATAGTGTTCGAAAAAAAGTGATAAAATTTTTTTTACTTATCATGAAGATCATGAAACAAATTCTTTCAAAACACAATTTTGAAACATTCGAAAAAAAAACTAGAAAAAATATTTTAAGCTCTACTAAGGTTGCTTCCGGATAATTGAATCGTCACTCAATTTTGTTTTTTTTTTTGACTTATTTTTCAAATCAAATAAACATCTATATTTTCAATTTTTTTCAGATTTTTATGACGTCGTTTTTTTTTTATAATAAATGCCAAAGTTAACTTTTTTACGCGAGAATAAGACTATATGTTACATTTTTATTTATAAACAGTTCCTTTGCCAACAAAAAATCTTTAGATTACTATCAAATTGTAGTGCTTAGCAAGACGACTACGCTCAAAAAATTTTTATCTTTTAGATATAGTAAATATTGACTCAAAAATTTCCGTCTCTTTTGCAACGAGTTGAGTTTCTACCCGTGTACACACATGTACACGATTGTTATAGTAAAAGCGTAACGAAATTTTTAAAGGAGGGCTAAAAAATGAACGCAGTGGTATACAGGCCCCCAGGCCTAAATATTAGTATTTTTATGTTTTTTATAAGCAACCTTAATGGAATTAAACTTTGTATCTTTTTCGGAATTCACTGGGATATAATGAGGATCCTAGTAGAGTAAATGAGGATCTTGCGCACCGTGCATTTGGAATAGGCCTGAGTGTGATCAGAACTGGTTTTAGAGGTTCCCTTCCAGCCCTTCCGTGCCGTTTGCTAGTATACCCCGCGGAGATCAACGAACTGAGGAGTTATTCCCCTTCGCGTATCTCCCCGCGGCTAGGCCCGTCAAACTAAACACCCCTTTTATTTATTATTTTATACAACCCCAAAAATTATTATTTCTTATGAATAACCCTTCAAAAAAATATTATTATTATGAATTATTATTATTAATTTATGAACAACCCCAATAAATATAAACAACCCTGTGAACAACCCTTTAAAAAATTATTATTATTATTGAACAATTATTATTATTATTATTGAAAATTCTTATCGTTATTATTTTGAAAAAAAATTATTATTATTATTAAAAAAATTATTATTATTATTATTTTATTTTATTTTATCATTTTATTTTATTATTTTATATATAGTATATGGCTAATTCCACGTGTTTTTTAAATTCAAGAAATAGATTTGCCAAAATTATTTTTTTTATTATTTCATGGCTAAAAATATTAAATACGTATTTTTTTTTTTCAAAATTTTTTGACTTAGAATTTTTTTAATTTTGGTTTTTGGTGATTTTTTTCTAAAACTAGCAGTTTGTGTATGCTTTTTATTGGAAAACTATTTATTTAATCAAAAAAATTCAAGATACAAAAAAGTTTCCTTATTATTTATAGTTTAAAATAAAGTTTTTTGAAAAATTGTTTAAACAATATTTATGGCATATTTTGTTAAATAAACAATTAAATTTATTTTTTTCAAACTTGGCCCTATTTTTTTTTTTTTATTTATATTAAAAATGATCTTTGGAATAAAAATAATTATAGAAAAAAATCCCAGCTTAGCATTTTCATAACTTCGATATTTAAACAAATAAACAAAAAAAAAATCGCTCTGACGCGCCGTAACTGGACCGCGCTCGTATGCTTACTACTATAACAGACCGCGCGTCAGAGCAATTTTTTGATGTGTAAGCATCTTTAGGCGCGGGCATGGGTATTGAGTGGTATGGATTAAAAGGCGAAAGTCAAAAAAGGAGCGTCATATCCGTTTTCCCCATCCTTTTCTAATAATATTGCTATTACTTTCTAATATATTTACATTGCGCCGTCGGTAATTGTTACCATCAAGCGTTCTGTAGTATAAATGTAGATAATGTCGCTTCTAGTAAATCAAATGCTTGAAGGGATAAATAATAATACTAATCCTGGTCAGGATTTGATCAAGTATCCCTATTAAGGATTTGATAGTGGTTATCTGATGCTATCCGGATCAAGAGAAATGTAAAAAAAAAAAATAAATAAAGCCCAGTATTTCTTACTCGATCAAGCCCTGGTCAGGATTTGATCAAGTATCTCTAATAAGGATTTGATAGTGGTTACCTGATGCTACCCGGATCAGGATGTCATAACGATACTTGAATAGGGACTGCGTTACGTTATCCTGATCCGATCCGGATCCGTGTTCAGGCTACCACTAACAAATTTCTACTCGGGCAGACCTCATTCTCCTTTTTTTAATAGGATTATCAATAAATAGCAATCAATATTATTAAAAATAATAATTAGTATTATTAATAAATAATACTAACTATTAATAAATAATAATTAATATTATTATCTTTTTATATATATCAAAAAATTCCTAAATTTCGAAACCGGAAGCACAGTATTAAAAAACAATACTTTACAATACTGTTTCTTTATTGCGATCAAAAGTATTTAAATAATATAAATATACGTTGGTTTGCTACGCACTTTATCTATAGCTCCAAAAAAAAAAAAATTTTTTTTTGGATAGAACATTTGAAAAAAAAGCAGTTTGTAAAATTTGAGAAAGTTGGAATAAGTTTACGGTTAATTGACCGTGGCAGCATACCATGGTGGCATTTCAAATAAAAAAAAAGAAAATTGAAAAAATTGAAATCATTCTGGAACCTTCAGTTCGACGGCCTCCTCAAGGCACTGGAGAAAACAATTGGGGATAAGTTTATTGCATACGCTGATAATCTTCTGGTACATGTTTCTGCCTCATCGCAGAAAGGACTAGTGGAGGAAGCACAGCGTGTAACTGATCAAATAGTAGAATGGTGTCATAGTGCTAACTTTAGTTGATCTAGTCAGACGACAGAAGCGATGTTAGCGAAAGTTAACATGAATGCGCCTGACGGAAGACGGAACGTTTGAACCCCACGTCCCCGAATCCGTCAGAGGCAGATCGTTAACGTGACGCAAGGTAAGAAACGCAAGGGAAAACCTTCTTTTAATCGTGAATTTGTTATAAAAATTGGAGGACAAAGAATCAAGTTTAACAATACAGTACGTTATTTAGGCGTACATTTTGATACAGGAATGCGTGTAACCAGCCATTGTCATTATATTTGTGACAAGGTCAGGGCACTCGCCGGAAAACTTAGAAGAGTCTTTGGTACCGACTGGGGACTTAACTTCAAAACCTTGAGTCACTTATATCGTGACGTTTTTTACTCTATAATGACATACGCGGCGGCCGGTTGGGCGGATCTTATCAGCAGATCAGGTGAGACCATTCTCAACAGAGCGCAGCGTAAAGTCCTTATATCATCAACATCCGCTTATAGGACAGCCCCTCTTACAGGACTACAAGCTATTGCAGGAGCAATGCCAATCAGGATCGCCTTGGGCGAAAGAAGAGCAACCTACATGCTGAAGAAGAACGAAGCGGTGAATTTCAATGGAAAGATCTACAGACCCGACCCGGACCTTCCTTTCTTAATTTTCAGATCACTAAACAAAGCAGCAATCAAAGCCTGGGATGGGGAATATGAAGCAGCACGACACGGAACAACAACTCGTCTCTTTTTCAAATTCATCGCAGACCGCTAAGGTTATACATCTTTTACGTCTAATCCTTTCATAACACAGGTTCTCACCGGCCACGGGAACTTCAATGCTTACCTAAGCAGATTTGAACTTAGGTCCGCGGAGCCCTGTGACGATTTGAAGTCCTCGCAAACTTTTGTTCTGAGTATCTCTGGCTGAGAGAAGAAGAACAAAAGGAACTTGTTTAATTTCGCCTCGATAACTAATCACCTGAGATTTGTCGGAAATCTCAGGCTAAATTGAAAACAGGCTCGTAAGCTTCACGAGAAATCTGACTCATTCGATTGGTTCCCTATGGTCGTAAAATCCCTGACAATCGAAGATGTCAGGCACACACCTTACCTTCCTTTTCTTATTTTGAATATATATACTACCTGAACTGTGAAAGCTTAGTCAAAGTGGGAAAACACTTAACGGAGAAAATTTTAATATATAATTAACGGGGAAGCGAACGGCTGTAGCCTTCCCACAAACCGGTGATTGACGAGCCATCACAACGAGCACACCTTCCCGAGGTTCCACGTGTTAACTTGGATTCCCCGTTGTGCCGCGTTAGTGTATGCAAAGTAGTGGGAAAAAACAAGGAACTAAGTTGCTCAGCTACTGGCAGGTAGCCGGCTCTGGATTTTTCTAAGATTCCCCAAAAGTATGCGGGACGCAAAAAGAAAAGATGGGTTTTAAACTTCCTCTTCGGAGGCATGTGACGTCTTTTTTTATTTTTTTTTTTTCCCTCTACCACGACCGTTTTAATTATTTTTTTTCTTGGAACGTTTTCTTTCAAAACTTTTACGCTTCTGACTAATTGATCTGTTTAATCGTTTACTTTTATACACACCACCCCCACTTCAAAATGAATCTGTTTTGTCCAATGCTTTTCTTGTTAATCTATTTTCGTAATATTGTATATACATTTTAATCAACTTTAATGAAATGAAGTGTCACGAATAATGGTACGTATGCAAATAAGATAAGATAGCCATTACTATCTTTTATATCTATTGTAATTGTCCAAAAGGTGTAACGTAATCTAGATTTCGTACAATACGAAAATGTATTTTAATTTCTTCCAATAAGTTTTGTACATTTTTATTTAAAAATTCTTTTCCTTTGTCTGATTGTAAAACCATAGGTCTTCTTCCGCTATTTAAAAAAATATTTTTAAGTGCTTTACAAACATTATGACCTGATTTATTAATTAATCGTTCAACCCATAGATATTTACGAGGTCCATCTATAACAATCAATAAAAATTTATAACCATCATTATAACTTTGTAATGAGGTTAAGTCTGCCAAATCCATTTCCCACAAATCATCAACATTTTTTGTGGTATAATGTACACGTGAAAATATTCTTCTTACAGGCTTATGTAATGTATAAGTATTTTGAGAATCTAACCAATCTTTAATTTCTTTTTTAGATTATGGATATTTTTTTGAAATATTACGTGCCCCTATGAATGATAAGGGATTTTTAGGATCGTAATAAATATTTTCTAGATTTATTTTTTCATGCTTAACTATTTTTTAGATCTTGTTAATGCTCGCAAATTAGAAGTTTTCGTTGCTACAACTTTTTTTACTTTATTTGTACATGCTACTTTATATGTACTTGGTACTTCTTCATCAGAAAAATTAAATTCTTGTCTGCATAATCTTTTTTTATAAATTGGTGGTCTCACTTCAGGTATATTTATTGAAATGTCGTCATCATCACTGTTTTCCTACAAACTATTATTAACAAAATCTCTTGGAGCATGAATATCTTTTAAAAATCGTGCAAACTCTTCATGACCAATAGCTTTATTATTTTTTTTATGACGTAATGCATCATTAATTAAATCAATAATACTTGAACCACGAATAATTTCACCATCTAACGAAACCGAACCTTTATCATTCCATTTTAATCTATTACTATTATCTGCTTTCGATATGTGATTTATTAGACCTTCAGCTTTTTTTTTTTTAATTTTTGGAACTGCTTTTATAATTAATTCTTCTGGATATTTTGTTTCTTTTTCTTCATTTAATGTTTTATACTCATGATTATTATTATTAAAAAATAAAAATCGTCGTAAGACGTCTTTATACTCATTCCATTTATTTACGTCATTTCTATTTGAATTTAAAATTTTATGTAGTTGATTATCAAGTCGTGACGTCACATCACCTTGTGTTTGAGCACTACCTACGTCACTCAATTTATTTATTGAATTTTCAGGAATTAAAATCATTTTACGCGCATGCTCCATTTTTCAAAAATTTTTTGTAATAATAGCTAAAATAATTAGAATAAGAAGTAAAGGTAGTACAGAGCCACTACCTGTTTGATTATTTGAAATTTTTTTTTTTTCGGATTTTTCCGGGAGAAGCTAAACAACGTAATATTGTTTTATGTTTTTTTAATTTCTTTTATTTCAGTTTTATTTATACTTATTGTACCTTTTAAAATATTCAATGAACATTCACTAATACACCAAATAAGATTTTTATCACTGAATTTCAATATTGCTTTACTTTGTTGTGGATTTGCATATACTAATGCTTGCAGTAATATACTTTGTTTTTTACTGAACGGCTTACGAGTTCCGACAGCCATTATATTCGTACAACTGGTATGTTATTGTGTGACGTAACACTATTTATATCTTTATGTGAAATTTTAACAAAATTATTTGTGTCATTAGGAAAAACACATACGTACTGTGTAGAGTACGTACTTTCATATTTTCAGGTGTATTCTGTTTCAAGTCTAGTAATATATACCCATGAGGTACAGAGGTCGCGTCAAAGCAAGCTTCTTGAAAAAAACGTCGATTTTCTAGAAATATTCGTCTTGCTAGAAAAAATATTTGTCGTCGATCTCTGAAATTACTGATAATCCAATATGGTGACTTCACTTAGTAAAAAGATCCATAATAACACTAGATGACCCAGATTCCTTCATTAAATCATCAATAATCACGAATTTTTTTTTTATCATCAAAATCTTTTATTTTTGGTACACTTTCTATAAATTCAACTGAAGTAAATTCATTATAACTATCTTGCCATTGACCATAAAAAAAAACTTTATCAAATTTTACATCACAAATATTTTTATTTAAAAATTTTTTTAACCAAGTAGTTTTACCACAGCCTGATGCTCCAGCAAGAAGCATCGTGAATGGAAATTGACAGACAAAAGACATTTTAATAGTCGAAAAAAATTTAATAAATAAATAATATATTGTAACCAATTTTCTGACCATTACTGGCGAGAGAACTGGCCAAAGGTAACAACGAGGATTTCTCACCAACCTCCTCTCTTACTGTCAGGTAATTACTGATAACACGAGAAATGCCAATTCTCGTTACACCCCGTCTCCCGTGTGATGTTTCGACCCGAAACTTCCTCCTTTCTCCACCTTACACCTCTCCACCTCCATCACTAGGCAGATAGATTTTAAGGTCTACTATGGATAATTTACCCCTATCCCGTCCTACGTGATCGGACAGTTGGTAAACTGTCCTCGAGAGCTTTTTCGTGATCACCCAGGGTCCGTGAAATGGCTTGTTTAAAGCCGCGGTCCGGTATGCGTGAGCCTTCGACAATTCTCGATTTCGCACGAGTACTAACTGTCCAACTTCGAATTCCACATTTCGACGTTTTCTGTTTTACTGCTCTGCTTGTCGATTACTTGTCTCATCGAGAGCAAACCTGAATGCCAATCTTAGAGTGTCATGACATTTCATATGTTCAATCCACTCTTCTGATTTCATATTAGCGGTTTCGAGATTCTTAGTCAATTCTCTGTAGAGTGAACCTTTCGATTCCAACTCTCGACCGAGATTCGCGAATGCGGGTGTTGCCATAAGAGAACTGTGGTACGAAGTATTATAAGCGAACTGTATTTCACTCAAATATTTATCCCACTCTCTATGGTCGTGATCAAGAAATGCACGCACCATCATCTTAATACTCCGGTTTACCCGTTCAGTTGGGTTAGCCTGAGGATGATATGGCGGAGCTGTCGATAGCCTCATATGCATTTCTTTCGAGAGCGACATCAGATCCTTGTTCCTAAACTCGGTTCCGTTGTCCGTGAACAGTTCTTGGGGCACTCCCCAACGGTAGATAACTCGCTCTTTTAGAATTTGACAGATATTCCTACCTGTCGCTTTCGACAGAGGTGCTATTTCTACCCATTTCGTGAGCGTATCTTGTATTACCAAGATATATGCGTGAGCGCCTGAGCTCTTCGTATAAGGACCCATAATGTCCGCAGTTATACGAGACCAAGGCCCCATGAATTTTCTGGGATTCATGTATCCGGCGGGAGCCCTTTGTTCAACTTTACAACGTTGGCATATTTCGCAATGACTTACATATTTCACTACTGCGTGATACATTGCCGGCCAGAAATATCGCAGCGCCAATCGTTGGTAAGTTCTGAAGATACCTTGATGTCCGGCCTGAGGGTCATCATGGCATTCTTGCAAAGCCCGAGATCGTAATTCCCTTGGAAGAACTAACTTCCATGCATCAAAATCTATATTCTCAGCAGAGGCCAGAAATCCTTTGCGATGATAATAGATTTGACCATGTCGGATAGCCCAATTTGGGTATTTACCGGGATCAAGGCGGATTGCTTTTCTTCGCTTAATATACCAACGATCTCTTGTTGCCTCAATCGTGGTAATTACTGCTAGTACAGCACCGCCTTCGGGGGCACGCGAGAGCGCATCAGGAACATGATGTAGTGCACCTTTCCTATGCACTATTTCAAAGTCATATTCCATCAAACCGAGAGCCCATCTTCCGAGTCGACCACCAGGGTCCTTCAAGTTATGAAGCCAGCGTAAACTGCTGTGATCGGTGATGACCGTGAACTTGTAACCTTCCACGTAGGCACGAAACTTCTTGATAGCCCATACGACTGCCAAGCATTCTTGCTCTGTGACGGTATACTTTACTTCGGGAGCAGTTAGTCCTCTACTTGCGTAGGCTATAACTCTTTCTTGGCCGTCTTGTACTTGGGTAAGTACCGCGCCAAGACCTACACTACTTGCGTCTGTCTGTAGTGTAAACGGGAGCGTAAAGTCTGGACAAGCTAGTGTGGGGGCGCTGGTTAACCGAGTTTTCAATGCATTGAAAGCCTCTTGTTGGTCTGTACCCCAGTGCCAACGACTGTTTTTCCGTACTAGCTTCGAGATCGGCGAGGCTATCGAGGCAAAGTCCGGAATAAACCGACGATACCAAGATGCCATGCCCAGAAACCGTCTGACCTCTTTTAATGACTGTGGCGCTGGGAAGTTGCGCACAGCCGAAGTCTTCTCGGGATCTACTTGGAGTCCTTCACTATTGATCAGGAATCCAAGATACTTTACCTGCGAACGACAAAATTCACTTTTCTCTCTATTGATAGTGAAATTTGCGTCACGCAATTTTACGAGAACTTTCGAGAGCCATTCTAAGTGTTCCTCAAATGTTTTTGTTACGATAATAATATCGTCCAAATACACAAAAACATGAGGGTAGAATTCGGGACCCAACAGTCTGTCCAAAGACCGTTGCATTGCCGCTGGGGCATTCGAGAGCCCAAAAGGCATCCGCCGAAAATGGAAGAGCCCTCTGCCAGGTATTATGAAAGCCGTGATTTCACGACTCTCCGGAGCTAATTCCACTTGCCAATATGCTTTACTCAAATCTAATGTGGATATATAATTTGCCTGACGCAATTCATCCAATAAGAGAGCCATATTCGGTAGTGGATAGGCGTCCTTTTTCGTGAGCTTGTTGATTTCCCTGAAATCAACACAGAATCGAAGCGATCCATCTTTCTTTTTAACCATAACAACTGGGCTAGCCCAATCACTACAGGATGGTTCGATGATTCCATTCGAGAGCATACTATCAGTCTCCGCCCATATCGCCATTTTCTTGTGGTGTGACATGGGGCGGATCCTTTGCTTGATAGGATCGTGAGCGCCCACATTAATAACATGGGCCGGGAGCTTCGATATCGGGAGCAAGGCGGGAGTAGGAGGTATGTATTTGTCTAGCAGTAACTGTAGACGCCTCTGTTCATCCTCCTTCGGTAACTTAAGACCATTACACACAGTTAAATAGTGTATTGTCTCAACGGCAGCAAACGAGAACATTTCCTTGGGTTGGTCTCTAAAATACCAACTTTGCCTAAAGAAATCAACAACGATCCCAGCCTCTCGTAGGAAATCTACTCCTATGATAAAGTCTTCTGACAAAGACGGCATCCAAAGAGTTTCCATGAGAATAGTCTTGGCACCTAGCGTGATCGGTGTCATAGACGTATGTCGTATGATTTCGATCTGCTTGTTTGCGACCAGAACCTTTCTACCCGGGCCTTCAACTGGCTTTATCTTAGATGACCTTAGCAACTGGATACCTTTGTTTCCGGAAAAAGTCCGTGTTGCACCAGAATCCATTAAAGCGTTCAGTTTTCGCCCACAGATACCAATCTTAAGGTAGAAAGTAATCTTTCGACCAGGATCAAGGGAGCTTTGCAAACTATCCCATATAGGGTTAGGTTCCGGGGTAGCCAAATCTGATAAATCTCCCTGTCTTCCAGTGAGCTGAACAGTCGTCACGACAGGGTGATTCAAACGACTGTTTTGGCATTTCCCGAATTGCAACGGGAGCATTCTTTAATCGAGAACCCTGGTTTTCCACACCGGTAACAGAACAATGTTCGTTTTTCAGGGCAAAAGCGAAATTGATGACCTGTGCCTCTACAATTGAAGCAGGTTATATTCCTATTGCCTTGAAACTTTGGGCGTCCCAGAACATCCAACATTTCGTGATCAGAATCGATATCCGCGTTTTTATCAAACTCGATATCGTCCTCGAGAGCGTTAGCTTTATGTCGTATTTCTCTAGCCTGACGAGGAGATTCCTGATAGGCGAGACTTGGATACATTGATTCCTCCGGTTTACGCGGAGGTTGCCAACTTCGGGAATATTCCATATTCTTTTCTTGGCGTCGTAACTTGGATTCTAACTCCATTAGCGTATGGCAATCGTCATACTGTAGACCCAAACGGAACTTTGGTAACAGGTTTCGATATACCAATTGCACCTTACGCGCTTCAGACCATGGCGGGATCGTCTTTGTGAATAATGCGTTCATCTTAGACACATATTCACAAACACCTTCATATCGACCTTGGGTGCGAGCAAAGATCTCAGCTTCCAGGGTTGATTGAAAATCGAGATCGGAAAAGCGTATTCTAAATGCATCTCTAGCCATAGGCCATGTAGCAAAACATTTTTCCCGGAACCAGAGGAGTGCGGTGTCACGGAGACATCCACGCAATACCTCTAGCAGATCCTCTTCCCGTATAGGAAAGCTCACGAGAGCGTCTTCGATTCGAGATAGGAAATATTCCACATCTTCGTCTCGTCGACCCGAGAACTGTACATTCCACCGGCTCAATAACTCAAAGACTTTAGTAGGTGACATCATCCTGGGTTCATCGTTTGCACGATTTTCCCTATGATGGTCCATCTCTTGTCCGAGTAAATCGCCAAGATTTCTCCTGTACACGTGATCAACCACTCTTCCTAGCGGAGGAGTTGGTTCTTCGACTCTAACGTCTGGGATTGATCCAGTTAACGGAGTCGCGCGTCGGTCGGGTTTCTTAGCCCTCGCTTTGGAACGTGGTCCCATAGCGTCCAACCGTTCTTCGATTATTTGCACACTGGCCATCAATCTCTGTAACGTGGAGTAGATGAACGTGAGCCCAGGAATCTCAGGTTTTTCACCGAAATCTCCTGTATCGAGAACTACCTCGGGAGCGTCTTCTGGTTTCTGGCCAGAAGTACCAGGCTTACTTTCATCAGCCATAATTCCAACGAGAGTTAGTTTTTAATGAGCTGTGATCGGGATCACTGCAGTCATAAAACTGTGACTTTCGTTGCTCGAGATCGGCCTTTTATAGCCAACTTGGAGTAGTGGGAGTTCTGATCCCTACTCCATATTGCGTACTGCCCGATAGCGCATCATTCCCTGGGAGGGGTATGATGTCCGAGATCGCATCTTTTCCCCTCATGGGGCAAACGCCGAGATCGTATCTTGTCTCCTTCATGAGATAGATACCGAGAACGCATCTTATCCTGCAAAACAGAACAGACGCCGTGATCGCACCTTATCCCTTTCTTGGGGTCAGATGCCGTGCTTGCATCTTTCCAGTGAAAGATGCTAGCCTTCTCTTTTTAGAGACAATGGGGGTTAACCCCCTAAATTTGTTTATTATCAGCAGAGGATATATTTCTTGATTTTTACCAATTGTTAATGGTATCATTCTTCCTTGACATGCCATTGCTATTTTAATATTATTAATTGGTAATATGTCAAGTTTTTTCATTTTATTTAAATCAGTGAATATTTGATCATTTATTGCAGTTACTTGACTCCCAGAATCAATTAATGCATTTAATGTGATACCATTAATTTTTACTTGTATTTTTGGACATGCATTTATATTATTATGTTGTATTTCAACATGTCTATCATCATCACCTTTTCCATCTATTTCATTGTTTAATTCATCGACAAAAACAAGAAAATTATTATTTAATTCAGTCATTGTATTTGTTTGATATTGATGATTATGATCATTTGTTTCTGTATCATCTTGGTCTAATACATTATTCGTATCTTCCACAATGTTTATTTGACGTATATTTTTTGTTTCTTTATCATTTTTCCTTTGATAAAGATATTTACTATTATTATTTGATGAAATTTGATTTATATTTGATGCATGTGTTGTATTTTTAGTGTTATTTTGCCACTTGTTATCACGTTCTTCATGACGCCAATTTTCATGTGTGTTGTTATTGTGATTATTATTACTTTGTTTGCTTGATGTTTTATTTAGATTAGAATGCTGCATGTTGTTATTTTCTTTTTTATTAGCTTGGATGCTTCGACTTAAATCAAATCTTGATAATGTTATGATTATTTGATCTGTGTTGTTGTAGTCGATTATAGCATTTAGACCTCTTTGTACCATTTGTGACATTTGGTTTATGATAACATAATTTATCTCATCAACAGTCATTGGTGGTTAAATATACTGGCTTTCATTCTGTTGAGATTGAAAATACTCTTGATATGTCATACTGTAATCGTACTTTTTATTTACCCATTTGTCTTTAAATGCAACTCTGTTTGGAGTTGGATAATATCTTATCAGGAATGCTGCTTCAAATTGTTCGTAATTTAATATCTTATTACGTTTAGTTTCATACCATTGTAATATTGGTGGTTCCAGTATGTTTTCAATTTCAGTCAATTTATTTTCATCTGTAGAATTTTATTTTATCAAATATTTATCTACATAATATAAATATTTCTATGGATTATTACCATCAAATTTTGGTGTTGGTTGGTTAATTTGTATTGCCTGCATTTTTGTTGTTAATGCATTAACTATTATGTGTGCAAAATTGTTTAAGTCGTTTATTGGTTGTATTATTTGCTGTTGTTGTTGATGATTTTGTTGTTGCTGCTGCTGCTGCTGCTGCTGCTGCTGCTGTTGCTGCTGCTGACTAATTAATTTTATTATTTCTTGTTTCATTTTTTTCATTTCATTTCTCAGTATGATATTCTCTTGTCTCACCTCCTCTACTTTTCCAACATTTGCCCAACAAGTATTTGCCCATAATTATTCTTTTTTCATTTTTCTTGGATTATACGGGGTAAATACTTGATCCCTTTTTTTTTTATTGCTCCTTCTGATTGCATTTGATTTATTTATTTCGATTTTAAATTTTGAACATAAAATATTATTTGTTTTATTATTTTTATATTTTATTTTAATTTAAATGAAAATATTTTTTTTATTATAATTTTATCTGTTTTTATTTTGAATTTTAACGAAAATATTTTTTACACGTGGTTTGTGCCACTAGTTGGGAGCCATTTTGTATCAACTGACCTTTAGTCGTATTTTATATATATATTCTAATTTTATTCTATTATTTAATACAATAATTTATTTTATAATTTAAGAATAACATATAATTACATGCATGTCAATACCGACCATTTATTGATGACGCTAATAAAACTCGGTGCTCGCAATACTGATGATTTAATGAATGAATTAAATTTATTTATTAAATGATTTTAATGTTTTTAATATGTTTATCGATAAATTATTTTATTTATATATTTAATTTTTATAATGATATATTATTATTAAATTAGTTTACAAAATATTTATTTAACAATTTTGAATAATGCCACGTTGGCTAACGTAGTTTTATACAATGTGTAATTTTGAATAGTACCACGTTGGCGAACGTAATTTTATATAATATGTGGTTTTGTCACTATTACCAAAGAGTGCCACACGGCAGCTTAGCCGGTGATCAACTGATTTTATATTTATATGTATCCGACTTACTAATATTTATTAATGTACGTAGTACCTTTATTTAATAGCCACTTTGACTAAAGGAGTCAAAGCCAATGTTTCTGATATGTATAATATTATCACGTTACAATGTGAATATTGATATGTCTTTTGCACTTTTGAATTCATGTTTAGCTTGTTGGGATAATGATAAACATGGATTTATTGTTATTGACAAAGACAGTGATATGAATAATGGCTGATATCGAAAAGGTTATGATTGTTTTGTAGCTATAAATTCAAAAGAACTTGTTGCAAAAAAAAACTCAGATTGCAAAAGCTAGCGATGCAATACGACGTAATCATAAAATGTTAAAAACGGGACAAGACGCTTCTGATAAATATACCAGTGATGTTTTCAAACCTATTGTAACGCCTTTGGAAAATTGATAAATCAAACAAGTGATATTAAAAAAGATATAAAAAATGAAATTGAAATGAATCCTGTAAAAGAAAAAGAAGAAGAAGAATATAATGATTCTGAAGAAACATTGCAGAATTTCGATGATACATTTATAAAAAAGTTTTTATTTGATCAAAGTATACTGACTTCATCTCCAATTCCTACAAAACAAAATTTAACTTTTTCTCCGCTCAGTGCTGAAAAATATATAAAAAAACTTAATCGTAAAAAAAAACAAACAGGATATCAAGTGCGCAAAAATAAAAATAATGAATTTATGTTTGGAGATCAAAAAATTGGTTTTAATGATAAACAAATTTCTGTTGGAAACAACACTTACATTGAGACTCCTGGCTCGTTGGAGCTTCTTTTAATAAAAACATTGATGATTCAAGTGTTGAAGATAAAAAAAATTTCATAAATATAATCGAATCTACAAATGCTCATCATAAATTTTTTAAATCTGAAGAAACATATAGAAAAGAAAAATCTTATAAATATGAAAAATATATTTTACCATTTATCAATTCATTAACAAAAACAGGTGAATCCTTGCCTTATTATGAAACGACAAATAAAAACGAGTTTAATTATGTCTAGTGGGATGATCCAAATGAACTCGTTTATCGTCTCCGACTATTATTAGCTTCTCAAGCAGCTGGTAATACAAGCCATACAAATGAAATTATTTCGATAATTGAAGAATTGAAAGAAGCTGGAATCATCTATTAATTTCTGCGTACATAAGATTTGAGCTCAGTTGCTTACCAGCGGTCAAGATGAATATAGATATTTTTGGACGACAATCAAAAAAATCAATACAAAGTGTTAGAAGTCCTCCAGTTGATTGTTCCAAACAAACATCAGATGGACATTATGATATAAAGAATAAACGATTGTGTGATGTTGGAGACTCATTAGAGTTAACTGATGCAACCTCTGTGAAAATCACCAAAGAAATAGTGAGAGGAGAAGTGGGAGTCTTGTATAACATAAATAAGTCTCTACGAAATAAAATTGACGATAGTTTATTGATAACTAATTCACTTCATGCTGAATATAAAAATTTTATTAACAGTTATCGTATTAAAAGTGAAACTCATGATTTAACTAGTCAGAATGTCGAATCTATTTATCAACTAAATTTGGAACAAACATCTCAAAAGATTCAAAATTTTATGAATAAACTTGAAGAATCACTCAATGCTCTAAATAAATCGAATGCTGAAAGTCAAAATTTAGAAGCTAAAATAGATAAAAAATTTTCCGATTTGGAAAATCAACTTAAAACAATTCTAAAAGAAATTTCATTCAATTTATCTGTATTGGAATAATAATCAAATGGATCATCGAAAAGCAGTAGTCGCTCATGAGCTCCATCAACAGGCTCGAACAAATTATCCTCGTCGTCATGTTGATATTAGAGGCTTAGATGAATCTTGGCAAGCAGACCTTGTTGACATGCAAGCGTATGTTTCAGTCAATGAAAAAATCAAATATGTGCTTACAATCATTGATACATTTTCGAAATTTGCATGGGCTATACCAATAAAATCAAACACTGGGAAAGATGTTACAGCAGCAATGAACTCTGTACTTAAGAAAGGACGTATTCCGAAAAATTTACATGTCGTCCAAGGAAAAGAATTTTATAATAAAGAATTTAAAGCTCTCATGCAAGAATATAAAATAAATATGTACTCAATGTATAATAATCTAAAAGCATCAATTGTTGAACGTTTCAATAGAACACTAAATAATAAGATGTGGGAAAAATTTACTTATCAAGGAAACTACAAATGGTTAGAAATTCTGCCTAGTTTGGTTGAAAGATATAATAATTCAAAACATAGAACAATAAAGATGAAACCAATAGATGTTACTGGAAAAAATGAGAAACAACTACTGAAAAATATTTATAAAAAATTTCGACAGAATCGTTATATTAAAAATAAATTCAAGATTGTTGAGAAAGTACGAATTAGTAAATATAAAACTGTTTTTGGAAAAGGTTATACGCCAAACTTACAACAAAAATCTTTACAATCAAGGAAGTGAAACATACAGATCCAGTAACATATAAACTTATAGATTATAAAAATAATTCAATTGAAGGAGGATTCTACGAAGAAGAGTTAACGAAAGTGAAATATCCTGATATTTAATTAGTTGAAAAAATTACAAATAACGTAAGGCTATAGAAATTTGGTTGTTGAATGTAGTATTTAGCACCATATCTGTTATCCCATCTAGTGACTATTTTAACATCTTTTGGCTTTCTCACATTTTCAATACATTTTCCATATACCGCATTATTCAAAAGTTTATAATAATCTTTTTCGAATTGAGTTGTTGCCTCTTGTCTTTTTTTCGTGTTCAAATCTATGTATTTTTTAAACCAAGGTGACTGTTTAAATTTAAGAACTCGATGAATTTTTGATAATTTTATACCGAGTTTCAAATATTGTTTGAGATTTTTATAATGTATGATATATTTTTCTTTCGAATAAAAAGTTGTCATCAGTTTGCATTTTTTAGAATTAGGTGGTGTTTTGTGCTCTGGATAAAATGGAAGATCTTTATGAAGCTCGTGTAATTCTTCAGGATATGCTAAGTCAACTTCATAATTGTAGCCTGTGGTAGAGTCGTCAGATAATGATAAAATGTCTTCTAAAGACCATTGATTATTGTTCCATTCAAAGACACCATTTGGAAGATGTTGTGACATTGCCATTCCATATAAATTATTGACATAAAAGTACATGAGGTATGAGTCATCTTTGGTTGTATCATACTCATTACCCATGTATGGATTGTTGGCTTTTGCATAGCGATTGAGACATACAGCTACTCCACCTCGTATGCCTTTCTCAATAAATAAGAGTTATTCCTCATCGGTTAGTAGTTCCAATTCCACACTCGTACATTTTAACATACGATCCCATGAAAATACTGGAGTTGTATAATAATGAAGTGGATCCAAGTTGTTTGATGATAAACAGTTTTTACGAAAATTTTCAAAAATATCAGCTAATAACAAAACATCGGTAGCTAAGTAAAGATCTGAATAGTCACCAAGTGTTTCTATTTCAAATTTTTCCCAAACTGTTTGAGCATGTTGATAGTCATCATTTAAAATATTACTGTTATTTAATCTTGATCAAAATTGATTAATTATTGTAAGTTTTATATCTCCTAATTTATCCCAGCTACTGATGTATTTCTATGGAAACACTCCCTTTCTTTTTAATAATTGCAATTTTTCTGGATCTTCACAGTATTGTTCGGTAATTTTTTTATCATCATCAGACAAGTTTGAAACCAGTTTATCAAGACTAGTTGCCATGAATCTATAGGAGTCGATAAATCTTAAATTCACTAGTCGGCTGCCTCTTTCATTTAAATGTGGACTTCTTTTGTGAATGATATATATTTCTCTTTGTTAATTGGTAAAAGTCTAATTGAACCCTCAAACATGTTTGCTAGAGCTTTCAAAAAAAAGTGTGAGTTGTAACCTGAGAGATTATGAAATACTACTGGTATCGTATATAAATTTGTATAATTGACATTACATCCAGAATGAGCTGCTCCACGATAATGGCCTGTAAAATGACAATGATGACGATGTTTGATGTCTGTAGGAGAAAATTCATTTTCACAAATATGACATATTTGAGGTGTTTAAAAATCCGTGATTTGTTCTTGAGTAAGCGGCTCCATTAGATTGTCTAAAATGTCATTCACTTGTTTTGTTCTTTTTTAAAAAATTCTTTAATAAATCACCCTATACAATCGGGACCACGATGAGTCATAAATTCTGATAGAGACTTGTTATCTGTACAGTGGAAATAATAAGGAGCACTGTACGGTACATGATTGTCTGTATCATTGTCTCCAGGTTCTAAAATAAGGTCAAGATCTGCATAGATGACAAGTGATGCTGGTATTTTGAATCGATGATTTTCAAATTTCAATATATTTCCACCTTCTTTTGGTAAAATCATTCTCAAAAAAATTCTCAAACTTTATTATTATTTTGACAGCCATCTATATGTTTTCCATATGAATTTTAAATTTTGAAATGACAGAGACAATAATCACATAATCACTTTTTATGATTATTTTTTGGAATTTGTGTACTGACAAGTCGTGATAAATTGCGTATCCAAGCAAAATGAAAAATTGGTTCATCAGTTAACAATTCACTATTCATAATAAGTAAATGAATTGTTGGTTTTAATGACTTATGTATACTCAAGTATACTGGTGCTATTCCAGATTTATCATAAATACCGTAATATTAATTAAAAAATCATTCATAACCTCGAATTTTGGAATAACTGTTCGACTTAACTGGATGTAGTCCTGCTGTGACTGCATACAAAAAACAGTACTCATCATTATTTTTGATATTTACAACTGCTTTTTTTGTTTGGATACTTTTTGGTAATTCGATAAATGTTGATTAACCACCTCTTAGTGGCTCATAACGATTAATATTAATCATCAAATTAATAATTGCTGTTAATGTCCAATCAGAATCTTTTTCTTGAAAATCTTCAATTTTTGTAAAAGTTTATTTGTTAAATTGTTATTTAACCAATTTTTCAAATCAGTAGTTGGTAAAATCACTCGATTTTTTGTATTAAAATATTTTGTCTTCTCAATATATTCACCATTTTTCACAATTGTAAATTTACAAGCTAAGACACCATTCACTTTTAAATTTTCATGACTTTTTAAAGTATTTTTCAAACGATTAATTGTCATTTTTTTAGCATCTTCTAAAAATAAATTTATGTCTGTATGTTGAAGATTAACAATCGTTCCTGATCTTATTCGTTCTTGAAATGCAGAATCACCATCCAACCATTTTACTCTGTCACTTAATAATAAAAATATAAATTAAGAATAAAAAATCACGAATTAAAATTTGTGATAAGTGAATAGTGTGACTGCCTGTGAATTCTTCAATGAAACTATCTGCGAGACAAACATCCACTCCTACCTTAATTTGAAATATTAAAAAAAATTATAACTGAAAACTTAAAATAATAATAAAAAAAAAAAATATAATAAAAAGGCAAATGACTATGTTTTTTTTACATGATTTTTATTTTTTTGTTTATTCAATTTTCAAAAAAGTCAGTCACATTATTTTTGAAAAAAAACTGATTAAAATATTTATATTTATGTCAAAATAGTTGTTTTTTTTTTATTATTGGCTTTGAAGAAACTGTAACTCGTTGTCAATTGTAACGAGTTCATATTTCTGATCGTTGAAATACATAAATGTCGAGCCTGTTGAAGTCATTAATACTTTAGCAGCACTAATTATAAGACCAACTGAATCATCATTGAACTGCTCTACCCATTTTACCAGAATCCAAGCTTGCACTGATTTATCTTGATCACTCACATAAAGAATCATGATTCTAAAAATTTATATACAAAAATTTTAAAATGTTATTTAATCTTCAAAAAAACATAAAACTACAAAAGAAATTGATAAATGTATCTATTATATTCAAATACATTTATCAATCATTTTTCGAAAAAAAATAAATTAAATAAATAAAATATCAATCACATTTATTAAAAATTAATAAACCGTAAAACCTATTTAAGTCACTAAAGAATGTACAGTCACTAATTTCTTTTTTTTTTTTTTTTGGTTTTCGAATAACAAGATAAATTTTAAAAGAGAAAAAAATTCAATTCATTTCCGCAATTAATTATTTGAAAACTAGGTATATGCAAACACAATGCGATGCATATGAGTAAATTCTTTATGTTATTCAACAAGCATTGTAGCCACCGATAATTCGGATCCGGAACGAAAAAGAGCATTGTACGATCATTTAAGTGGCACATGTACGTAAAGAACTTACGTACACGGAATTCTCGAAAGAATCACTAGAACTTTGCCATCTGCGCGCATAAATCGAACGTACTCATTTTTGAATCACTTTTACAGAACGATTTTTTCTTATCAAATGATAAAAAAAAATTTTTTACGAATATATAATTTACGATGGATCGCTATTATTGTGTTTTTTATATAATTTTTTTCTTTGAAATAAATAAAAAAAATTCAAGCATTAATCGTTTAAAATTCATCTTGTACTTCGAAAACCAAACCATTTAATTAAAAAAGTATTCATTATTCAAAAAAAAAATTTGAATTTCAATGAATGTATTCATCATTCAATCACTCCTTAAAAAAAAATAAATCCCATTACTTTATTAAACAATTCAAATATTATTGATTTTGAATATATTCATTTAATCACTTTTTCTAAAAAAAAAATATTAAAAACATTTCATTTAACAAATATCGATTATCATTCACAATTTATAATTTAAAATAATAGTCACTTTAGTTAATAAAAATATGAGTCACTTATTATTCAATCACTTAACCATAAAAATGATTTTAAAAATAATAAAAACTTCACTTATTATTCAATCACTTCCTTCGAAAAATAGAAAACTAACTATAATACTTACTTCCCATTTTTTTTTTTTGTTAATGCGTTAACCACTGAGTTAAAAATTATAATGATGCGTGACATGTCAGTGGTCCTTTTTATAAGACCCACATATCTCATTAGAAGAAAGGGGATTATCAGATATATCAAGTCGACAGTTTGCCGACAAAATTCAAATAATTTAATTTCAATTGTCATATGAGATTCCCGTGATTCATATAACAATCAGTTTGGAAAAATCACGTAAGCTGAATAATATTTCAGTTTCTGGATTGATCGATCGTTAATTCTTATTGACAATCAATATAGTTTCCTAACAATCAATTAATCTAGAAACCTTTGAATATTAATCTGCTTTTGTGATTTTTATTATTTGTTAGTATTAAGTTTTTTTTATTCAATTCGGTATATTAAAATTAGCAAGTAAACGAATTTTATATTAATATTTCAAGATTATTCGACTGTTAGATGAGAATATATTTATCAAAAAAATAATATGCTTTTCTAATGTAACAATTGATAAATCTTGAAATTTTAATCTCCCTTTTTTTTCTGTTATTTTGCGTCGCATATTATCAGGTAAACAAATTTTAAAGTTACTCGATTCAAATATCTCATCGAAAACTAATACGCTTTTCTAATATTACAACCGAGTAACCTTGAACGGTTAGTATAAAAATTTGCTTACGTAATTTATTTTTTTTATTGCATGCATTTTTATACGAGTGGTCTCGCTTGTGGGTCATACATACGGTGGGAGTAGTCACGCATGTGGGTAGGTTCTACGGTGAGAGTTGATACGCATGTGAGTGTCGCTCGTGAATGGAATGGGTAAGGCATTGTCTACTAACTCGGTACTCATTCTTTCCTGATACTTTTTTCATATTTTCTCGTTTTTGAATAAACATACAAGGTCACGGATCATACTGTAATAGTATTTTTTTAATCATTCTTCATTCATTACTATTATATATTAATATTTATTTAATTTTTTATTTATTATTATTTTTTCTCTATTTAATATTTATATATTAATTATTATTAGTACTATCTATTGAATATTTATTATAATTTATTTATTTGATATTTATTAATGATTTATTACTATTATTTATTTATCAAGTCGTATCATTATGATTTTTGAAATATTTTTATTATTATCATCTATTGACTATTAATAATTATTATTAGGTTGTATTGAAATATTATTATTATCACGATTATTATTTATTTCTAATTATATATTGATATTTTTTGATATTTATCATTATTATTTTTTAAATATTTTTTATTATTATTGAGTGATATTCATTATTATCTATATTATTATTATTTTATCAAGATTATTACTATTATTTATGATTCGTTATCATATATTATTTCTCAATTCCAGTCATTCTCAGAATATTGAAATCAAATACCTATGACGCATCTATGACGTCATAGAAACTTCGAGAAACTTCTGGAACATTCGGGATCTTCACCCCCGATCTCCGATCAGCCCCCTGATCACTATCCACAGCCCCTCTTGCTCCGCTTCACCCCCTTGTCTATATCCAGAACCGGCCCTCTATATCTACTGGAAACTAACTTTTTCTAATTTTTTTATCGAGACCGAACATACGAAGTAATGCACTTAAAGGAGCTTGAAAAAAATTAAGTGAATCTATAAATTTTATATTTTCAATAGATAAAACATTAATACTTGTACCAGTAATTATAGTGTTTATTTTCAATTCGAATTTACGATTCGAATAAAAAATACATGTACATGAACTAAATGAAAATGTATGTACACGAACTACATTCATTTTCAATCGGGATATTAAGATCATCCAAATCATTTGTATCATTTATACATTTGTCACAAACAAGGTGACGTACTACATTATAAAAATTAACTTCATGAATTTCATAGATTTTATTATCATTAATAATTATTTCAGATTGCATTGTTTCAAAATCATAAAAAACATAAGCTCACAAATCTTCTTTTTTTTAAAAATTAATTTTACTTTTAAAATAACATAAATGTGATGGTGGTTGAAGATCTTCACATGGTGAACAATAATAATAACCACATAAATGATTAGTATCTAAAGTAACTTTTTCAAAACAATTTTGACATTTTTTTATTGCACCACATACTGAATGTTTTAAATTATACGATTGGGGAGCTTTATGTCTATTTAAAAATTGTTCACCGTGAAAACTACGACCACAATCCTGACATTCAATCAAATCTACGTCTATAGTACATACTACAACCACCAACAATTCGTTTCAAAATTATAACTTTAATATTAAATGCTGACGTTCCATCAATACCTCCAGCATTTTGACATATACTACTTATTATTGTCCATAAGCGATCAAAAGTAAGTCATGAATAGGTGTTAAATTTGTGAAAGAATCAGTACTCATATTTTCTGATAGAAAGTTAAAAATAATTTTATCAGTATTATTACTTGATAAAGATTTAACACGTGAATACACTTGATGAAAAGCTGACTTGAGAAACTCTGGAATGACCGATCATTAGGTACGTATTTTATTTTAAATGTATATTCCGTACTTGATAAAGAAAATCGCGGTATTTCGTCATGTCTTTCGTCAAGTAACTTCCACTACCACCAACTTGAAAATCGTCTTCACTTGAACTATCCATTTTCAATATTAAAAATTTAATAACTAAAAATATTTTTTTTTACACGAATATATTCCACTTGATTACGATTCACATTAAATGCAGTTAATAGAAAAAAAATTTAATCTAAATACCATATGTTTAAATATAAGTACCATATTTTTTCTCTACAGCAAGTGCTGCACCCTTGTTCATTCATGTTTATTTTTGTGTCACAAACATAAAATGTTCCACCGCCCAGTGGCTCCTCAATGTCTTGCTCCGATCCACTACTTTCTGGTGTTTTTATGAATAGCACTACTTGATCACCCTCTTCTATGCGTATTTTCCTAGGGACCCCTTTAACAATGAAACAGGTGTAAGAAAGAACAATGAAAGAACGTTATAAAAAAGAACACCATAAAAATTATAAACAAAAAAAAAATATAAAATAAAAATTTCATAAACAAAAAAACTTATAAACAAAAAAAAAATTACTAATCACAAAAAATTATTAAAGAAAAATATTTTATAAACGAAAAATCATTAAACAAAAAAAAATTATTAAACGAAAAATTTTATGAACAAAAGAAAAATTATTAAAAAAATTTTATAACTGAAAATAATTTATGAACAAAAAAATTTTATAAACCAATAAAACTAATTGAAAAATTATAAACAAAAAAATTTATAAACAATAAAAAAAATTGAAAAGTTATAAACAAAAGAAATACGAACAAAACTTACATAAACGGAGAAGTTCATCACACTCACTATCACTCGATGTTTCATGCGCGAGCCCCCCTGCAAGCATTGGTGATGTAGGATCTAAACAAAAAAAAATATATTACTATATACAAATTTAAGACCAAACTAAACAAATTAAATAAAAAACATACTTACTGTCCTACTCTGTTACCTCACTATCAGTAGGGGTAGCAACTATCTTTCTAATAATAGGCGGGGATGGAAAAACCACTTCTATACTGTTTGCATCTTGTGCTGATGGGGGCGTTCCAGATCTTACAACTATTTCTTTACGAGTGCCTATAATAAAAATAAATGAATAATTGAAAAAAATTAACAAGCAAAATTTTAAACAAAAATTTGTTTAAAAAAAATTTTTCAAACAAAAAAAAAAAAAAAAAAAATTTGTGAGCCATTCTAGAATCGCGGGTTAATTATGTGTAAACATCTTCGGCGTGTTGCTGGAATTTAACAAAATGATAATTATAATGATCATTTAACACGGTTTTTTTAAATTTATTTATAAAAATTTTCTTTTTTTTTTTATTTATTTTTATTTTTCTACTCTTTTTTCATACAATTATCGTTGATCAGTAATTAAAAGTGTTGATAAAATAGATTTGTGGTAACTGAAATAAGAAACATATATGAAAGGTTCAAGTTTTTCAAGATTTCTTTGGAATACAGCATCTATTGTATTACCATATCGAGTCGTGATGACGAGCTTCTACTGCAGCTTGTTTCTTACGTTCTGTACATTCTTTTTGATGTTTTGCGTTTGTTTTCGCCATGGCTAAAAACTAAAAAAATTTATTCCATTAATTTTGAATTTTCATCTATATTATTTTATAAAATAATTATATATATTCGCTATAAATGACAATTTGTTTCAAATTAAATGAATATTCTATCAATTATATATTTTTTTTTCTTTCGAAATATATGTGTTATTATTATTTTTCTTATAGTTGATTCTCCTGGTCTCTAGTCTTCTTGGTCTCTAGTCTTCTTGACTATACTATAATGTGTTTCATTTCTCGTTGTATGTTGTGTTGCCTATGCTATATGTATACTGTGTTTCATTTCTTGTTGCATGTTGCGCTGCCTATGCTATATGTATACTGTGTTTCATTTCTTGTTGCATGTTGCGTTGCCTATGCTATATATATACTGTGTTTCATTTCTCGTTGTATATTGCGTTGCCTGTTGCGTTGTCTATGTATACTGTGTTTCAATCTCTGTCCCCGAATTCCGTCCCCGATTTTCGTGACGAATTTTTTTTCCACCTACCCTCCAAAAAGAAGTTTCACTTCAAAAATTATCCGGACCTTTGCCGTACATACGCCGTACAGACAAAAAAAAAGTCCGGCGTTTGATTCTCCTAGTTGTAGCATTTGTTTTATTTCAATGCATCCCCCACGCATAAAATTCAAACAATAGATCAACTTATTATTTTTTATTTAATTTATATTATTAAAATTTATGCCTTCAGATTGGTTGAAATTAATTAACTTTAAAAATTAATAACTAATGTTTTGATTATCACAGAATTTTTTGCTTATTTTTCCCATAATCAGCGAATTTTTATCTTTCAGTGGACTCCGGTATATCATATACTTTCCAATCACATTGTATATCTAATAAAATTAGAATTGAGCAGGTATGATACTTGATTTGTTGAAATTATTTATCATTTTTCAGTATTATGAATTCATTAAAAAAAATATCACAATAACATATAATACGAGTAAAATTACTTTAACAAATTATTGTTTACAAATAAATAGTAATTTTATGAATGAAAAAATTTGTATCAATTAAATAATTTTAGATAGATACAATCACGTATATCTAAAATATTTTTATATCCATTAATCAGTATAAATTGAAAAAAGAATAATAAAATTAACAATAAAGAAGCTATTATAACTAAAATTGATTTGAAAAATTATTGTGAATTGATGAAAAAGAATTTTCGAATTATAAAAAAATTTTTTTTCGATTATTAAAAAAAACAAATAAATTAGTCTTTCTTTCTTTTCATATTCATTCATATTTTTAAATGTACATTAAATTTCCGAGAAATCAAAAAAATATAAATACGACAAAATAATGATGAAAATATAAAAATAAAAAGAACAATTCAATTAAAGCTTTTTTTTTGTTTTTGTTTTGTTATAAAAAGTTTTTTTTTTTAATTTAAAATTTTAATTTTAATTTTTTTTTTTTTTTTTAAATTTTTAATTATATTTATAAAATAATAATAATTAATATAATATAACAATTAACAACCCAAACTTTACGTATATTTTGTAAATAATATCACCTGAATGATTTTGCATTTGTATATTTTAACAAATTGTATATTTAAATTGAAATTGCAATTTTCATCATTAAATAATATTTGTATCGTAATCAAACTAATGATTATTTACTGATATTATTTTTTAAAAAATATATTAAATTCCATTTTAAATCAGAAAAACAAAATAGTAAATTACTATTTTTTTAATTTTATTATCGGTTTTGAAAATTAATATTTTTTCATTTGATCACCTGATTTATCTTAGATAATTGTTAAAAATATCTAAACATCAACAATCAACATAAACATCATACAAAAATTAAAGCAATGCACAAAATAATGAAGTATCTTTTTTTATCAATATGTCATGTGCTACACCTGAGCGTTTAAATATTTTCTACAAAAGCTTATTAATATTTATTCTAATAAATATATTCTGCAAAATCTTGTGATAATTACTTTGTTGATAATTATTTCAATAAATATATTTTAAAAACTTGGATAAATAATATTGTATAACTATTGTACAATGACAATAATAATTGTCTTCTGTAAACTAGCCTATCAAAGTTTGTTTCTTTTTTCTTAAAATATAATACTGAAAAACGATATTAAAAGTAATAATACAGTGATGTTTGTCATTAAACAATAATAAAATAACAATAATGAAGATTATAAGTATGCATATAGGTATATTTTTGTATTATTATATTGTATTTATTATAGGTATATTAATTTTTTTTTTATTAAATATATATTGAAAAAAATACTTACATTAATCTGTTTAGGACACTTAACAGAATCAATTATGAATAATAATAAACAGTTTAATAATATGTATATATTTTTTTTATAACCAACAATACTGACAGCTAAACTCCATATACATATAAACACACTATATATATACAACAGTTACCGACAGCCGGAAGCAGTGATACACGTATACTATATCTGTATGTATGTATTTGTATATCAACGCAATATAACAATAATTTATATTGCGCTGCGCAAGATCCATTAGAAAAGGACGGCGAAAACGGAGATGACGCTCTTTTTTTGAGTATCGCATTTAACTCCATACAAATAAATCCCGGACCCGCGCCGAAAGATGTTTACACATCAAAAAAAGTCTCAACAAAAAATTATTTGAAAAAAAATTATCAATCAAAATTTTAAACAATGAAAAAAAGTAGAAAAAAAAATTCATTTAAAAAGAAAAAAGTCTTAACAATATTTATAAACAGAAATTGAAAAATGTATTCACACTTTTTTTATTTTTTCATTTAAAATAATTTTTTTCACTTTTAATTTTTCACATATTTTTTTTTTATATATATTTTTAATACTTACGTTAAAATTCTTCAAATTGATCTTGCTTGTTTATCACATCCATAATCTTATTGAAAAACTTAAATATTAATAATTTCACGGGGTTGTCTCGTTCCAGAATATCATCAATCTTTTCTTCGTCCGAATCATCTTTTAAAATTTTAATTTCAGCACCGAAATTAGCCATATCTTCTGCGATTTTATCACCGCAAGTAATATATTTCATTAAATAATACAATTCTCGAAACGTTATTTTTTCTCTAGATTTACCATTGATTTTATTAATAATGGCCGGTTGTTTAAAAAGATAGGTGCGAATTTTTCGTCGCCATACTAAATAAATACCTATGTCTGGGGTGCAAATTATACATTTTCTTGGGAAAAAAAACTAATTTTCAATTCTATTTTTTTTATCTTCTATCTTTTTTTTCTCTACCTGTGGGACATCTTTACGTCATCATGTACATACGTAATTACATAATTATTTTTCAAGTACAGGTGGCGGTGTTTCGTAATTGATATAAATTTTTGGTATAAATGGAAGTAATAATTAGTAGATCAAGTCAGTATGTTTAGTACAATGAATTTATACATAGTGTTTCTAGTAGTTAGTGTATCAGATGCAAGTAATAATGACTATAGTGTTAGATAAATATAAACAGGTGCGGGTCTTTTTTTACGATTATTTATATGACATTAAACTTTTTATAAATAATTTTGAACTTATAACATTTATTGATTTGGATTGGTATTTATCACATCAACCTCGATTAAATGAAGAGGTATTAGAAATGTTAGAATCATTTAACAAAAGATGTAAACTAGTGGAACATTATTCTCACAGTTTGTGTTACCAATTAATAAAAAAAAAGATTCAATTTTATCAAAATTAAAATTTTCAGAAGAATATACAATACATACTGTTTATATTATACAATTAAAAGCAATTTCAACTCAACCTGAAATAGAAAAAGATATGAAAAAAAAGCGTGACGTATTTAATGACAAAAATAATTTAATTGGAAAATCTCTTTTTACATCTTTAAGAATCTAATTTTTATAATCAACAAATTACTGAAATGATGAATGAAAAAAAAAATTAAATATCGGAAAATTTAACACAAATATTACCGGCTGAAGTACAACGATTCCAAAATGATTTCAATGGATCTACGCGTTTACTTTATTCAACAACTTATTGGTTTAATGTAAGATTAAACAATTTTATTGATGAAGTTTCACCTCACACGTTTCTTGAGCGTTCAAAAGAATTATATTGGGGGCTCCATCATCAAATAGAAGTTTATTTACAAGAGCTGAGAAATATTATTAATGGATATAATCATTTTTTAAAAATTGTAATTGATTCTATGAATTTATCTAAGCTTAATATACTTCATCCTGAAATATTGTCAGCACAAAATATTAAAAGCTTTACTTGAATTTTTTGCTAGACATAGTGGTAAATTCAATTGGTAAATTCATCCTATGAATATTAGAGATGTGGTTGCTGGACACTTGAGTAACATATCACAAATGAATGTAGGCTATGATAATGGAAGATTATTTGTTTAATGAAAATTCCATTAACGGAAAATCCAGTTTATCATATTTATAAATTACGGTCATATTATATAGCTCAAGAATTGGGTAATAAAACAATAGGATCTGCTTGGAAAAAACCAAGAGCTAATTATTTAATTTTATCATCAGATCAATCACAATATACTCTTATTAAAAAAAAACCGATTTACTTTTTGTCAAGCAAGTGTTAATATACATATATGTGAAGCATCATCATATCTTATCTATGAAAGTTCGCATCAAGGTGGATGTGAAATTTCTTTAATTACCAAAACTAATAAATCACCATTACACAATTGTGACATTAAAATTTCTCATTATTTTACCCCTTATTGGAAAAAATTAAATAATGAACGTGGATAGTTGATCAGTCTACCAGGAGAACAAGAGTTGCATATATTATGTGGAGAGAAGAAAAAGAAAACTATTACTCTCCGTGGTGTAGGTATATTACGCATCCGAGCAGGTTGTCACGCCCACATAAGTTATGCTACATTATTTGGACAACAGGCAATAGACATTGATACATTATATAATTTTAAAATGACAGCTACATTAAATGTTACAAAATTATTACCAGAATTTGTTGAATTTAATATAAGAGAAACAAATTATTCATCACCGAATCCAGCCGTTTTAATTTATGATACATCTCTTAAAGAAATAAAAAAAGAATTAATACAACAACAAATTAAAATGAATGAAAAAAATCATAAAAAAAATGTTTTGTTCAAAATTGTTTTTGCTGAAATTGTAATGGGTCTTATTCTATTATTAGTTATTTTATTACCAGCATTTTTAATTATTATCAGAAAATTTTAATCATTTTTTAGAAAAGATAAATGTCACGTGGATGTTGAACCTGTCCCCCGACGGTATCTTATTCTACTTCTACCTATTAAATTTTTCCCATTACACTGTCTTGTTCTACTTATTAAAGCTTTCTCCTACTTGAATAATTATATAAAGAGCCAGTGTTTCGATGAATAAAATAAAGTTAATGATGGAGTCAACTAGTAATCTTCTCTTGGCACACTCAGTTGCACTTAACAAGTCATAAACAAAAATTATTTGTGTCGGATTTTGGTTAGATAATAAAATAAATATTCAAATTTGTGACAATATTTCAAAAAGAGCAATTTCATTTCCAATATATAAAAGGGAAAAATTTTTAAATAAACTTGAATTTATATTATCTTGGTATTTATTCAGCGAAGATACAAATGAAGCAAAGAAAAAAAAATATTCACCAATTAAATTCGATGATAACGAAATAACTGTTAGTTATTCACACAACACACCTTCTGTTATTATTGATGAAGGATTTAGTAGAATAGGACTGCATGAAGTGTCGATGAAAGAAATTGGAAATAAATTACCCTGGGTCAAATACTGTATAAGAAGTCTAGAAAATATACCTGTCGAATCATACTACAATGATCTTCTACAATACCTATTCAAACGTATAATGTTAGAAGATTATATAAAATTACGAGCAATTACAGACATATCTTGTCTATTGAAAAAACTTTAAGAACAACTGAAAATTAATCATATAGATTATTTTTTTACGAAACATTATTATATAATTTTGATCAATTACATCAGGATATCGAAAAAGGTTTTTCAAGATGTACGACTGGATAATTTCAATGAATGGATTTATTAATAAAGATATAATTATAATTTATTGTGCAGAAAAGGTGTATTTCCCTACGAATTTATCGACTCATGGGAAAAATTAAATGAAAAAGCTCTTCCACCGAAAAATGAATTTTTTTCAAAATTAAATAATTCTGACATATCAAACGAAAATTATGAACATGCCAAAAATATTTGGGAAAAATTAAAAAAAAAGACATTAGAAGAATATTCCGACTTATATTTGAAAACTGATGTGCTTTTATTGGCAGATATTTTTGAAAATTTTTGTTCGAGCTGTCTATCAACATACAGTCTAGATACACTACGTCATTTTACTGCACCAGGTCTAGCATTTGATGTAATATTAAAGTGAAAAGGTGTGAAACTTGAACTTTTGACAGACCCAGCAATGCATCTTTTCATTGAAAAAGGAATTAAAAGTAGTGTTGCACAATGTATGAATCGATACGCAAGAGCAAACAATCGATATATGGGTAATAAATATAACCCGGTTGAAGAAGAATCATATATCATGTATTTCGATGTGAATAAGTTATATAGTGCAGGCATGAGTCAATATCTTCCTTATGGACACTTTCAGTGGGATAATAATTTAAATATTAATGTGAGAAAATTATCAAATAAATGTGCGATCGGATATATTTTCGAGGTTAATCTGAAGTATCCAAAAATTTTACAGCATTATCATAAAAATTTACCATTATGTCCAGAACATTTTATAGCACGAGATTCGAAACAATCAAAAATAATGACGACACTTTATCTAAAGAAAAAGTATGTGATACATTATAGAAATTTAAAATTGTATTCAGAGTTTGGCATAAAATTAAGTAAAATTCATCGAGTATCAAAATTTGAACAAAGCCCATGGCTAAAAAAATATATAGATTTGAATACTGGTATCAGACAGCAAGCAACCACTGATTTCGATAAAAAAATTTTCAAATTAATAAACAACCGTGTGTATGGAAAACGATGCAAAATTTGAGAAAAAAAAAAGGGTCGAATTAGTGACAAAATGGGAGGGTCACTATGGAGCAAAATCACTGATGGTAAAACCAAATATACACAAATCCATTTTCTCCCTCAGTCATTTGTTCATCCAAAAATTATTAATTATTTATTCAAAAATCATTAAAATTCAAGGTCCACCGGCTAGAGAGGCAGTTGTAATTGAACAAATAAGTTTTTAAACAATAACTTAACAAGTGATTATATTTTTTCTCATTATATCGTCATCCGGAACTATTTGTTTATTAAAAAAAATTATTCATGTAATTTTAGATAAATTTATTAGGTAAAAATAGCTAAGAGGAACGATTCGATTGAATAAATATATTACTAAAGAGTCATTCCATAAATGATAGTCTATTTTTGAAATTACAAATTCTTCCATAGCCAATCGTTTATTTAAGAATTATTAATTATTTTTTGGAAGTTCTATTTCAAATATTAATATCGCTAAAAAGATAGATGTAATTGCATAAATAACTTTTTAAATAATTATTCTTCAAGTATTTGTTTATTAAATCGATAACTTTAGGTAATTTTAAATGCATTTAACAGAAAAAAACAGCTAGAAAAACAGATGTATTTTCTAAAAATAAATTTTTAAAGCATAATTGTATAGTTAATTGTCTTTTTTTCTATTATCATCATACTTCGTAGCTATTTGTTCATTCAAATGATTAATTTGAATAATTTTGAAAATATTTTAAATCTACAAATGACTTTAGGAAGACAAATGCAATCTATCGAATAATTGGCCGCATAGGAAAATGATCCAGTGGCACCCCACAGAGAGGGTCAAGGATTATCTATATAACAAGTTTATAAGGAACTTAGTTTATTTTGGCAAATAACTTTTTTTTCTCAGTTTTATTTTTTTTTCTAAATAATAATTTTTATTACTCCTGTATAGGAAAAGCATATAGCTAATTTACTTGTATAAGTTAAAAAATAGATAAAGAGGGAACTTTATACGCATGATTGGTAAGTTTCATCTCCATCTATTTTCACCCACATATATAGATATATTTACATTCAAATTTATGATATTGTTGTTGTTTTATAAATTTATAAAAAAACTTAAAAAAAAAATGGGGCAAAAATAAACTTAGTTGTTTATTATAAACTCGGTTAAACGAGGCATATTTAAAAGAAACACTACGAATCGTAAAAAAGCCGACGCCAACGATAATCCTCGACCCTCACAGCTGGTTGCCACGAGACCATTTTTGGACATTGCCAAATGATTTCTTAAACAGTAGTTGTAAAAGTAATTGTCCATTCTTAATTGCATTCCGGATCGTCTGCTGTAACCATTTGTTTATTTAAAAAATTATATTATGTAATTTTCAATGCATTTCTAATAAATAAATGATTAGAAAGATAAATTCAGTTGTTTAAATAATTTTTTTTTAATTAATTCTATAGTTATATGTCTTTTTTATTTTCATCCTCTTTTTTTAGCTGAGTGTTTATTAAAATAATCAATTAAGATTCATTTATCATAAACAAATGGCCAAAGATGCAAATGATTATATAATATTTTAGATAATATTTCTACAAGCTTACTTTTCTTTTTTGCAATTCCATATTTTCTAATGGTCGATTGTTCCTAAAAAAATTCATTCATGTAAATCTAAATGTATAATTTTAGATAAATCAATTAGGTGAAAAAAAGGTAGAAAAAAAAAGCAATAGAATAAATAAGTTATTAAAATGTTATTATCTATTTTTGCAATCGCGTGCTTTTCTATAATCAATTGCTTAATAAGTATCATAAAAATGCATTTTTAAATAACAAATAGATAGAAAAACATATATAATTGCATACATATTTTTTGAAACAAAAATTCTTCAAGTACTAGATTTTTTTGCATTTTTATCTTTCCCGTAGCCGACTGTTCATTAGAAAAAAAATATTATTTATTTAAAATGCATTTTCAAAGATCGAACAGATGAAGAGACAGATGTAGTTGGTTAAATAATTTTCTAAGGAATAACTAAACGAGTGATTGACTTTTTCCAATACATTTATCCTGTAACCTTAAGTTAAATAAATTCGCTGAAAGAAACCATATTATAAATAAATTATTGATGTGTAAAAATTTAATAATTTTTTTCAAACTTAGGAAATATTATTTAATATAAACAATAGTAATTCAAATGCTGTAAATAAAAAATAGTAACGATATAAATTATAATAATAAATATACATTGTTATTTATTTTTTTTACAAGATAATATAGCTATATATATTATTATTTATTCCCTCAAGCATTTGATTCACTAGAAGCGACATTATCTACATTTATACTACAGAACGCTTTATAGTAACAATTAGCGACGGCGCAATGTAAATATATCAGAACGTAATGGCAATATTATTGGAAAAGGACCGCGAATAACGGACATGACGTCTTTTTCAGTTTTTTTCTTTTACTCTTTACTCAACTTAATTTTATTGTATCAAGCCACTTATTTTTTTATAATTAAATAATAATATCATACATGAATATATGACAGTTGTCAACTATGAAAACAGAACAACGATCAAAATGAAACAACTTTAAACTACCTAGGTTGCAACGATAAACAAAATATAAATTCTTTTTAGACGACCAAGGCAAAAATTTTCAAATGTATCATTAAAAGGATCAGTACAAGTTTATTGTTGATGATGACTAATGAAAAATTCAACAGATTACGTTAACTACTTCAAGATGTTGCATCATGAAGCATTAACAGAGCTGTGCCACTTTCAACTGGAGCAAGTTCAGTGAGCTATGATCAAAATCACTACAGTCTAAATCTGTAAGTTTCGTTGCTCGAGATCGGCCTTATATACCCAACTTCGTCGTTTTATTTTTCTTTTTCTTTTTTGGTTGTCAACCTTTTCACCTTTGTCTTCACTTCAGCCTGAGTCAATGTAGAACATTTTGCGTTTACGCCCAACGCGGCACCATACGGTCCCTCAGGGTGACCCCTTCTCCTACTGCAACGTTTGCAAAATCTACCAACTTTAGTTGGTAACGGACAAGCGTTGAAGCGGTGTCCAAGAGCACGACAGTTGTAGCACAAGAACTCCTTGACCGTTTATAAAATTGACACCTCACGGATCAGTGATCCACCGAAACTGAGGTGGTTGAATGTAGTTGGTTTTAATCATAGTCCCCTTCTCAAGCTTTGAACAGCTTTCCTGTTGGGAATGGTAAAACCAGTTTTATCCCAGACCAGGTCTGGACGTCTCACATGACGTTCTCCAACGTCTTCTCCGTAGGTTTGTCTGGATCAACACTAGATTTCCCTAGGAGCAGCGGTTCAATTGTTGCTGGTTGGACATTAGATCCAGCAAGACGCTTAACTCCTGGTTCATTGTCCTGTCATTCATTGTCGAAATGCTGTAGTTGCTGATAACGTTTACAGACTTGTTGATTCGGTAAATTTTATGTTCAAAGAAGGACGTATAGATGACGAATCCATTTATTCATTCAACACTAATTTCTTAAAAATATTTTCAAATAATAATCTTCAAATTTTGTTTCAAGAAGTTGAATGTTATATCAGGACACAATTGCGTGTCGTACGAACGAATTATGGCCATTACCAGGTTTGCTTTATATTTTGCTGATGAATGTTTGACAGTTGACACTCCAATGACAATTTATAGAGAAATGTCAAGAGACCCTGCTTTTTTCGCAATAACAAATATGACTGGTATTGTTATACGAAAAAATGATGCACGTATTTCAAGAGGAGAATCAGTAGCTGAGTCCTGTCCAGTACGTTCAGGTAATCGTCGTTAATTGTTCAATAATGATGTTATTGCACCGGATGTTGAACAAGCAATTATACAAAGTATTGTACCAGCTGACCAGCAATTTTATAAGATGCATCAAAAGTTGTACCAAATGCTGCACCAGTTATTGTGCCAGTCGCTGAACTGGCAGCTGTACAAAATTTTACTTCAGCTGTCGTGTGAAAAGCTGACGTTAATGTTGAAGCTTCTACTTAAGAAAATATTTTAGTGGTTCGATGCTGGTCTCTTTTATTATTTTCTTTATTATAACAAAAAAAAATCACTTTATATAACAACCATGTATAAATTAACGATTCATATATGCATGGCCAAAAAAAAATTGAGTCTGATTTAAAACTAAGCAAATTTTTTTCTTTTTCTAAGATTAATAATTCATAATGATTTGTTTGTTTATATTCAGAATAATATTTATAAGAATGAATTGTTTAAAGTATGTAATAATTAAGTATTCAACCAAAAGAATTGTAAGGTTATTCATGCCGAATGTCAAAGATAATGAGTGAGAAGAAACTCATAATGCAAGAGAAAAAAAAAATTAACGTGTTCAACAAACAGTACTGTTTACACGAGTGACCAGGGCCCCGTCACGCTATTTCAAATTTTAATCATAAAAACGGTGTTGAAAGAAATGCTGCATATCGTGGTACCAACATTACAACTGACTTATATCAGGAAATTTTAGTTCAATTTTATCTTATTTATGATAAAATATGTATCATATTTTTAAAACAACCTTTATAACAAATATCTTTTGGTGATTTATTCCAATTGTGTTGTTCAATTGTATTGCCCATAATATTTGAACCACAAATTTGTAGTGGACCATTTATATTTGAATAGCTATTGATAATTGGAACTGAAACAGTTTCATAATATGATGATTTATCATTTTTACATATATCAACAATTAATTCAATATCATCATGATTTCATGTAATATCCAATCTATGCCATTCACGATCATTTAATAAATTTTGATTATTATTTTTGATACTTAATTTAACAATTTTTGTTTTAAAATTTATTAATAATTTTGGTAATCCAATAATTAATTTAATTGATATAACACCAGATGTCTCAAAACTATTCAATACTGATGAACCAATTGGTCCATTATACCTATAATAATTGTCCAGTTAAATAATTTGTAATAAACAAGGCCGGGAAGTTTGTCCGATTTTTCGGTGTGGCTTAGTAGCTATGGGAACCTAGGGAAAACATTTTGAAAAATAGTAATAAATAAGACTGCATACGTTTTATTGTTGATGGTGTTATCATGAATAATATATAAATAAATTTGATAATACTTCTCAATATGCTCCCGATGGTTGAAGATTTTATTTTTATTAATTCTCAAAATATTTCTAAAATAAATCCTTTAATAATTGCTTAAATAAATTCTCAAAAAACTTATAAAATTAGATCTTTAAATAATTCTAAAATATGTTCTTTAAAAAATTATAAAATAAGTTTTTTTCAATATTTCTAAGATAAGTTCTTCAAAAATTTCTTGAATAAATACTTTGAAAATTATAATTTTAAAATCATTTTAATGATAAAAATAATGTCATCTTCCACCATCGTGAGCATATTAGATAGTATTATCAAATTTATTTATATATTATTCATGATAACTTCATAAACAATAAAACAAATGCAGTCTTATTTATTACTATTTTCTGAAATAATTTCCCTAGGTTCCCATGGCTACTAAACCACACCAAAAAATCGGGCAAACTTCCGGATGATTATTATCACACATATCAAATTATGGTTACTAAGCCCAACCTTCACCTTCAAAACTTCTTGTTGTTAATTGACATCTTGGTCCAACAAAACCAGGTGGACATTCACATTTTGCTCCATAATTATTTCAATACATTTAGCACAATTATAACAATTTAGAACAACATAAACTTTCAGGAATAACATTAACATGTACACCAACTAATGATGTTGAATTCATATCAACAAGATATAGTGTATTTATCTTATCAAGTCCATTTGTACAATTACCTCCACATGAATTTTTTTTAATTATACACTCATTCATTCCGACCATTCATATATTTATATCAATATATATTTCAAATTCTTTACAATGCATTGATACCAAACCATTTAATTTAACTGGTTTATGATAAATTGCACCATGTTCATATTTACTATGAGATAATTTTTTACTCGTTATATCATATGGATTTTTTTACTTTAAATCATATATCAGTTAATGATGGATTTTTCTTCTTTTTTGTACACTAAAAATATCAATATAATCATGACTTTTTCTGAACAGTAAGTTAAGCGCTGAACCAAGATAAAAATTTTTAGTACAAGTTTGTGATAATGCATCACAAGAAAAAATAATTGTAGCAGGTGTACCACAAGGTTCGATTCTTGGACCTGTTCTGTTTTCTTATTACATTGATGACTTACCTATTGATAAAAAAGTGGCAATTGATACAATTAAAATCACATTAGATAAATTTTTAGAATATTATAAAAATTGGAAAATCAAAATTAATGCTGCCAAAACAGGATTAATTATTTTCAGTCATAAAATTAAAAGCAAAAAAATGAAAATAATTTATCAATAGAAGTACTAAATGAAACTATACATCCAAGTCCTAAAGCCGAGTATCTTGGTGTAACACGTGATTGTGAATTAAAATTTAGTAACCATATAAACATTACACGTAATAAAGCTTATGCCATGAAAAATTTAATTCATAAGTTAATTAATAAAAATAGTAGTTTATCGATTAAAAATAAAACAATTTTATATAAGGCTTTGATCAAACCTATACTAATGTATGCTGCTCCAATATGGAGCAATACTGCAATTACAAATTTGAATAAAATTAAAACATTTGAAAACAAATTACTTAGATTCATAAGCAATTCAGAATTAAATAAAACTAATGTACAAATTAAAAATAAACTAGATATAATTAGCATAGAAAAAGATATGTTTAACAGAACAAAAGACTTCTATGAATATAATGTCAAACAACATAAAATATTTAACAACGTTGGCGTATATAATAAAGATTATGCTCCATTTAAATTAAAATATAAAGTACCTCATAACTTGTTATTATCATAAGTATTTTAATAACTAATAAATAACAATATTAATATAAATAACAAATGTAAATATGTAAATAGTAGATTTAAGTAATTTTAAGTATTAGTTGTAAGTTAAGAAACTTGTCTTGTGATCATTTTTTCAAATTTTGGATCCGTTAATAATTTAAAATAAAAAACATGAAATAATTTTAAAAAAATTAAAAACAATAAATGATAGACAATAAAATAAAAACCATAATTGATAAGTTTCGATACAGAAAGGGAACAAAAATAAACATTATAAAACTCATGTATTCAATATTAATGTATGTGAAAGTTTATGAATAAAGATATATTTTGAACTGAACTGAAATATCGGGAGAGATAATGAGCCTTGGCAGACGTTATCTATTGTAACCGCTTTTTGGAAACCTATGGTTGATGCTTTTAATAATTTCTTATTTCTTGTACAATTATTATTGATGAATAAAACATTTTAATGAGCATTAATTATACAAGAAATTACTATTTTTAATAAAATAAGCAATAAATTATTTTTTTAGAAAACAAATAGCTTGAGGAAAAGATGCTTTAAAAAAAAGTAATTTCTTGTAGAATTATTGTTGATTAATGAAACATTTTAATGAGCAATAATTCTACAATTACTTTTTTTTTAAAGCATCTCTTTCCTAAGCTATTTGTTTCCTAAAAAAATAATTTATTGCTTATTTTATTAAACAAAATGCTAATGAAAGAAATAGCTTGGAGAAGAGATGCATTGAAAAAAAGTAATTTCTTGTAGAATTATTGTTGATGAAAAAAAAAAACATTTTAATAAGCAATAATTCTACAAGAAATAACTATACAAGGCACTACCTACGGTATAACTACCAAGGTAATTTAACTAAGACGCTGGTGACGAGCTCTAGGCAATGCTGAGACTTGGTCAGTTCTGCAATGACGCTTACTGACACTCAAGAACCACGAACCAGATCCTGACCTTATCCTTGAATCATGGAGGTGTATACACCTCCATGCCTTGAATACATAGTCTTGCGGCGACGCGGGTTAAAGTCCAGACCAAAATCTAAGCTAGTCCAGCGGTGACGCAGATTACGAGTGGGTTGATATCATTTGCGTGAGGATTGACCTGGGGACGAATCAATCGGGGTTTGTCACGGCTACCTTGGTGACGAGGTGTCGAGACTCTAACAGGAAGAGGCACTCGAGTATTTACCGTACTAGGGTGGGACCTCATACGCGTATCATCGAAGACTTTGTCACTCATTCGCGGGGTTTATTATTATTATTAATTGGTCATCGTCACGATTTACTTGTTGTATATATTTCATATTGTCATAATTAAACGCTTACTTGTGATTTAATAAATAATTATTACCTTTTTGTTTATCAAATAAATAATTACTTGTGTAACAAATCATCAAAAAACCCTGAACCACCTACCTAAACTGAGCTGGCAACGAAATAATATAATCATTAAATATTATTATTTTTATGGTGAACTTGGATAAATTTGTCAAAGTAATTTCGACATATTTTATGTCATATCTTTAAAACATAAAAGAATTGATGAATAAATAAAAATTTTTTTGTTTTATAAAAAAAAAAAAAATAAATAATGGGCCCAAAAATCTAAGAAGAATATCGTTAACTCTACTGTTGAAGCGTCGAAAAATGAAATGTTAACGGCATTGCTCAGTCAAAAGTTGAAATTTTTACGAATGAGAAATCGTTTATAATAATTAAAATAAAGCCCAAAATTAAAAAAATAAGATATGACCTATTTTTCAAAAAAATAAAACAATATATGTTTGCTTTAACTTTAATTTAATTGGTCAGTTGATTAAAAAAATAATCAAGAAAATTAAAATCTTACCACACGTTTTGTTCAATAAAAAAAAAAAATATAGGCCCAAAAATCTGAAAAAGATATCATGAATTCTAATCATCAAGCGTCGAAAAATGATATTAAATAGTGGTATTAAATCAATTTTAGATTTTGGGACTGGTCCCGAAATTGATTAAAAAAAATTCATTAAGACCCTATTATTAATATGGAACAGACTATAATACTTGGGAAAAAACTGAAACATATATGCCTCACAAAAGCCAAATCAGATAAAAACTTAAATAGTTATTCGATCCCAGTAAAAAGTCACTTAAAAACGATTTTATAAGTGTTCCTACGAAACACTAAATAAATATATACTATGAGTATATTATATGTTATTAAAATATATTTTATGAATTAAATAAAAAAAAAAAAATTCCGAGCTGGATTTATATATAAGTATATATATATATATATATACACATATATAAATACATGCCATAATTAAATAAAATATGACAATACAATTTTTAAAAAAATATTTATGTAATAACCAGGGCCAGAATGCCCGCGCGAGTTTTCAGAGCTTGTTAGTGACCATGAAAACCTAAGGAAAACATTTAAAAAAAAAGGAATAAATTAGACCGCGTATGTTTGATTTTTATTAGAGTTATCATGAATAGTATATATAAATTATAATTAAATAAAATCAATAAATTTGATAATATTTTTCAATTTAAGTGGGGAATTTTTTTTATAAAAGATTGGATTTATTTTTATTTCATTCTATCTAATTGGAGAAATATTTTAAGAACTTATTTAAAAAGTTTTTTAAGAAAATTTTAATAACGCCATTTTCCAGCATCGTGTTTATATCAAAAAATATTATTAAATTTATTGATTTTATTTAATTATAATTTATACATACTATTCTTGATAACTCCAATAAAAATAAAATATACGTGGTCAAATTTATTGCTATTTTTTAAAATGTTTTCCTCAGGTTTCCATCGTCACTAACTAGCTCTAAAAACTCGCGTGAACATCCTGGCCCTGGTGATAACATTATTGATTTATTTTAATTTGATGATATTCTATTCGATGAGATTAAATACAAATGTAAATATACATATATAACACATAGCAATTTTTGAGACTTTAATTTTTTACTTTGAATAAAATAAAAATTACAAAGTAACATGAAATCTTTACAAATTTAAGTCGAAACAATGATTATGCTTCTTTTTTAATACTACAATGTGCCATAGTAATTTTTATAGGTATTTAATTTTTTTACAAGTATCACTTCATCACGAAGCATAACAACACCATCAAGGTAAACAATATTTCAAGCCATGAGCAATAATCACATACCAATTGTTACATGTGTATAAAGTATTACTTCATCACAAAGCACAACATCACATTCAAAAACAACAGTAGCACAGTCACCACTTGTATCTTGTCATCAGCAAATTTCAAGAACTTTACTAAGTACATAAACAACAGGAAATATTGCCGATCAATCATCACAGTCATCAAATGATATTGAAGGACTTAATTTTACTACAGTTATATTATGATACAAAATTGATTTATACTTGGCATTGAAATCATTTTTTTATTTTCCAGAGACTATAGTCACTTTTAAAAACAGATAGTAAAGGACGAGATATTTTGTCAAGTGCTCGATTAAGATTAAAACAAAAAGACATTACAAAAAGATTTTGACTACCTTGAACTCGAAACGAGATAACAAGATTTATAATTAAATATGAAGTTGACAAAGCAACAAATACTTTGACAGACAACGAGTTATTGAAAAACTTAATGTAAGTAAAATTGATATTCATTCAGAAGCATTTCTATCATCATTTTTTTAAATAATATATAATATAATATTATAAATATCTATTTATTTTATCTTTACTTGAGGATTATATATTTATTGCATTTTATTTTAATATCATTTTTATCAAGATATTCATTTATATTCAAAATGAATGTTAAAATAAATTTGAACACTTTTTATAATCAGAATAACATCAGTAAATCAATATATTTTAATTAAACTTTGCAGAGTATCAACTGACAAGTTTAAGTTTTGGGCTGACCAAGTGGTGCAAACTTTTCCTGGTGCATCAGACTTATTATAGACAATTTTACACAAATAAGTTTGGTCAGCAAATTGATGCAGGGGAAAAATTACATTATCATTATCATTACACACTATCCTGCTTACGAGAATCACGATCGTTAAAATTATCAAAAGATTATACATAAGATTGTAATTTTATCAAATTACCTCAAGACATAGAAGAAAAACTTAGTAGACTTGTTGTTTTAATTCAACGTTTATACATATGTGTATATTGTATATTGTATATATTGTATATTATATATGTACATATGTTGAATATTTTTTTTTTTAAATGATACTCATTTATTGATTTTATTTCTTAAATGAAAAAATAATCTTCAAATGAAGACAGTAATAACAAAGTGAATATACACTTTGAATTAATTGAAATGCATTGTCTAGCACTTGGTAATTTATCGAACGAGGTGTGTCACAACATTAGTAGTCATCAAAGTGTCTATCTCAGAAAAGTATTGAATCCAAAATGTGCATTGGATAATGTACTTAAACTACGAGCATGGTTCCAAGCTACCTGAAGATCAGTTTCATCATTGAAGAAAACTATTTTGTCATCTTGAAAGTCTGGAAAAAATGTCAACAAAAGATTTTGCGAATTTACCTGATCGATATATTTTTCTACTTGCACCAAATTCAATAAATACTGTGTGGAATAAATTACCAAAAAAATTTATATCAAAAAAAGATTTTTTTCCAAAATCAACGCTGCATTAAACATTATCATCATGAAGGCGAAAATTCAGATTAATTTGACGATCCAACACTATTCATAAAAGATTGTAAGATATGTCAAAATTAAAATAAATAACAAAATAAAAAAATGTTTAACATCTGTTGTTGTTATTTTATTTTATTGAATAAAGTCATTCTTTCTTTTTAGTAGAATATTTTTTTTAAGTCTAGGAGAATCGATATATATATATATATATATAATCAAGGACATTTAATGCACAACAGTTTATTTTCTTTTACATATTTTTTTTTATTCATTACATATTACTTATTTTTTATATATTGTAGATGTTTTATGATAAGACAGGATTAATAATTGTACTCATATTTTGTATTCTCATCTTGCAGCGTGCATCATCACGAGCAATTTGTTCCTAATTTCCACATTTTGCAGCTTTATATGCATATTGCCATGCATACATTAAATGTACAGTTGGTTTTGAATTACAAAATGCAACATATTTATTCTGAACAAGTTTTCGTACTGAACCACTAATTAGATTATATTCAACAATTCTATCATGTAAAATTAAACAGTAAGCTGATGTTTAAGCTAGAAATTGTGTTGCTGATTCAAATTCAAGTCAACAATTGATTGATGACTATGAGTAGAGCTTCTTCCGAAAAACTTTTTTTTGTAAATAATGGCTGGGGCGTTTCTGTATAATAGTGTAAAGCTTGAATTTACGCAAACATATCATTTAATAGAGAAAATTGATTATGAGCAAAATTAATATTTAAATTTCAATAAGGATATGATTGTGAACTTAAAAATAGTTCTACATCACGCAAATTACAATGATCAAAAACACTTATATCTTTTGTTAAAGAATTTTTTCGATTTGTTTGGAAGCCTAAAATTATATATCTTGGTTTCTCCAATTGTGTTGATGGTTTTACTTTCCAATTTTGATTTGTAGTTGCAGGCAGTAATGAACAAACGTACAATTCCCATGTACGAAAACTGATTGCTATCGATGGATGAACTTTTCGCAGTGTAATTTCTACTTTTTTGATATCTTTCTCATCTGTAGGTTCTTCTTGTAGACAAGCATTCACATTACTATTCGATCAAATAATAATTAGTTCATGATTTGCATTTATAATCATTTTTTCATAATCTTCAGCAAACCGAAGCAGCAGACTGAGTGATATAAATATTCTAAAGTAACAATTTGAATCAAATAAAGATTTTTTATCAGAAATTTAAAGCAAAAAATACCACACAGTAGTTATTGAATTTGGTGGAAGTAGAAGAATATATCTGTCAGGTAAATTTGTATTATCTTCTGTTGTCATTTTTTCCAGACTTTCAACATGACAAAATAATTGAACAGATTTCTTTAATGATGAAACCGATCCCCAGGTAGCTTGGAACCATGCTCGTAGTTTAAGTACATTACCCAATGCACATGTTAGATTTATTACTTTTTTGAGATGGACACTTTTATGATTACTAATTTTGTAACACATCTTATTTGATAATTTACCAAGTGCTGGACAATCCATGTCAATTAAATCAAAAATAGTCTTCTCATCTTCCAAAAATTGTTGATCCATTTTTTTTGGTTATCACCTGTTACATATACATAAACTGACGATTTAAAACTAATATTTATAACTTTTTTATGTTCATTGTAATCAACATGACCAGAATTCCATAAAAGCCCATGTATTTTTCTAGTCAACTAACTTTTTGATATTTTTCAAGCAGACGACAATGTGCTTCTATCGAACGGTGAGTCATGATGTAAAGTATATATCTAGTACCCACTTAGCATCATTTTCTTGATTTAAATTTGCTATTGCAAATTCTTTAACAATGAATCTGTTATTATCATCACGGAATCCTTGAACATCAACAATATATTCAACCATTCTGATCAAAATCTCTTTGGAGACTGCATTTTAATAATTTTTTCTATTTATAAAACAATGGAACGCGCCCAAATTAGGATCAAATTCCTATTTTTTGTTTATAAAATAATTTGGAACGTAGGCACTTTAAATATAACAAAATATATACTTACTTGCATTATTGATTACAATAAATATATTTTTTTTGATTAATAATTATTCGAAGTCATAACCCCAATGTAAGGTATCAGTTCAACCATTTTAATCAAGAGCTCGTTCATCATCAGCCCAGCTAAGTGCAACTTTACTCTGTACAATAGTACGCACTTGATGATCTTTGCTCCGTATTAAATGTTGATTTTTTTTAATATTTGATGATCAAAAAGACATGACATATAATTATCAAAATTTATATCTTTTAAAACTGAACCTTTTACACTTTTTGCTTTTTTGTAAATTTTATCATCATTATGCACAGAGTTTAACACTTTATAACTGTACAATTTGGCTCTTAAACCAGCAAATTCAGTCATAATTTTACCATTATTTTCATCCTTCATCAGACCAATAACTTTTTTGTTGACTCTTGGCATATCATAAATATTATTTAGTGGATAACCTGATGTGTCAAATCTTTCCAAGTTTTCTCTCATTTTTTCATAAATATCAGGCACTTTGAACCATAGAATCAATGGATCAGTATCCATATACAGTGCTTTGGCTTCATCGACTTTGAATTTTTTTTTAATATAATTGTAGTAAAAATCATAAATCCAACTTTTTGAAAGATCCAATATTGTAAACCCTGAACATATTGGTTTATTGAAAATTATTTTAACTCTTGACATTTCAATAATTGCAATATCATCTTTATAAATTGAACAACTGTGAAAATTCGGTTTCGCTATCAGTGATTTTGCTCAATAGTGACCCTCCCATTTTGTCACCAATTTGACATCTTTTTCTTTTCTCACATTTTGCATTGTTTTACCATACACACTGTTGTTCATTAATTTGAAAAAATTTTTACGAAAATCAGTGGTCGCTTGCTGACGCATACCAGTATTCAAATCTATATATTTTTTCAACCATGGGCTTTGTTTAAATTTTAATACTCGATGAATTTTATTTAATTTCATGCCAAACTCTAAATATATTTTGAAATTTCTATAATGTATCACATAACTTTTCTTTGGATAAAGTGTCGTCATTAATTTTGATTGTTTTGGACATAATGGTAAATCTTTATGATAATGATGTAAATTTTTTGGATACTCTAGATCAACCTCTAAAATATATCCAATCTCAGATTCATTTGATAATTTTGTCACATCAATATTTAAATTATTTTCCCACTGAAAGTCTCCATAAGGAAGATATTGACTCATGCTAGTACCATATGAATTATTTACATCGAAATACATGATATATGTAGGATTTAAGTATTTATGAGAAACAGGATTTAAATAAAGGATAATTGAACCACGTGATTAATATTTTTGAAAGTAAGATAAAAAGTATTTATTAATTAATTAAAAAACAAATATTAAGAAATCGAATTATTTTTACAAATTCAAAAATAATCGGTTATCTCATTCAGTCTATGTTCATATCATTCAAGTATTACCCCTCAAGTAACCCGTGACTCTATATACAAACAAAATCTAAGACCCAGAGAACCCTGAACTTTACTCTATCAGATCTTGTTGCTAACTAACTTTAAACTCATTCACTCTTGCACTCTCAGACCCAATATTCCAGAAAAATCTAAAAAACCCAGCACCCAGAATGTTCCAATTTATTTATTCGTCATGTGTCTTCTTTTTTTATATTTCCGGCCCTTCAAAAAAAAAATAAAAAAGTAATAAAATTGCATAAAAGTGAAACCCCATATTTTCTATTTTATTTTATAGCTTTTCTTGTATTTTCTTGGTCCCAACGTCTCACGGTCACTCATTCATCCATGCATTCTATTGACCATCCCGGCTAGGCCTGCAGTACACGTGACACACACTCTTTTCCTTTATTTTTATTTTATTCTTTTATTTTTTATATTTTTATTTTTTTACCCTTGAAATATTTCCTATTCTATCTCTATCTTGCTCACACTCATACGAACCACTCATACTTTATCTTAATGCACCCACATATATGATTCTTTTTTATTTGGATTCTATTTATCACTCATATATCTATTGTTTGCTCTTGCATATCGATTCAGACATTGTGCCACACCACCTCTAATTCCTTTCTCAATGAAAAGATGCATTGCTGGGTCTGTCAAAAGTTCAAGTTGCACACCTGTATACTTTAACATTGCATTGAATGCTAGACCTGGTGCAGTGGAATAATAAAGTGCATATAGACTGTATGTTTATAGACAGCTCAAACGAAAATTTTCAAAAATATCTGCCAATAAAAGCACATCAGTTTTCAAATATAAATCAGAATATTGTCCTAATGTCTTTATTTTAAATTTTTCCCAAATATTTTTGGCATGTTCATAATCTTCGTTTGATATGTCAGAATAATTTAATTTTGAAAAAAATTCATTTTTGGTGAAAGAGCTGTTTCATTTAATTTCTCCCATGAGTCAATATATTCGTAGGAAAATACATCTTTTCTACACAATAAATTAAAATATTCACTATTGCATTCATTACGTGTTATAATTTTTTGGTCATTGCTCAAATCAGAGGATAATCTATCTATACTACTTGGCATAATTCTGTATGAGTCAATGAATCGCAATTTTACATCAGTTTTATTCACTTTTTTCGTGAATGAAATATATTTTTCTTTATTTATTGGTAAAATGTGTATTCGACCCTCAAATGTCTTACAGAGACCTCGAATTAAAAAATGAAGATCATATCCTCATATCACTCTCATCGTCAGCTGAAAAGCTTCTCCCACTGTTCATCACTCGAAGAGTCAACAAAAAAGAAAAAAATGTTCGAACGTAACAACAAATACATTGACAAGTATTCAGAAAAGACTTTTCTTATAGATGAAGGAAAGGAAGAAAAATCAAAGTATTAGGAAAAAAAAATTAAATTAATTTGAAAATATAAAATATAAAGAACTTAAAGAGTACTAAGCATTCATTTGATATTATAAAAAATTTGTAAAATAATATGACATAATAAAGTGTTTTTTTGAAAATTATTGTTTTACTTTTCAATTTAACATATCCTCGTCCGTACCTATGATTATATTTAAAAATAATATGAGGTCACTGCCGGGGTTTGAAACGCGGCTCTGTTCCAGGACGATAACCTCTATTTATTATATTCATTAATTATTGTTTATATATACGATGAAAAAAAAAATACTATCATCAAAAAAAACTTTTATTGTTACCGTAAAAAAAAACCTTTGTGAAGTTGGCCCACGAGTGTCCTAGAAAAATTTTTCGTAATACATTTTAAAAGCGTTTTGATTGGTATTAATTTGTACCACCATTGTTTTAATTTGTACCTCGAAGGTTAAAGAGTTATGAAGTGTTAAATATGACTTTTTTCTATAAACAACTTAGGAAAAAAAAAAAAATCGCTACAGATGTAGAATAATTTGTACTGATTTGTATTATGAAACTCGGAATTCGTACCTCAAAAATAACAACAAAAAAAATATATTTAAACAAAAAATGTTATAAACAATTGTATAAACCTTAAATAATGAATTTTTTCCATTATTTTTTTCTATAATATAGAGAAGGACAGGCTTCAATTTGTTCTACAAATCTCAGACTTTGTACCTCAAAATTAACAACAAAGAATGTTATGAACAATTGCGTAGAATCTTTAATATTTAACTTTTTTGAAATTTTTTTTTTTATAACATAAAAATGGACATGCTTTTATTTATATCATCTAGCTCGAAATTTGTACCTCAAAAATATTACCAAAAAATGTTATAAACAATTGTATAAACCTTAAATAATGAATTTTTTCCATTATTTTGTTCTATAATATAGAAAAGGACAGGCTTTAATTTGTTGTACGAATTTCAGACTTTGTACCTCAAAATTAACAACAAAAAATGTTATGAACAATTGCATAAAACCTTCAATAATCAACTTTATTAAAATTTTTTTTTTCTATAACATAAGGGAGAATACGCTCGAAATAAAGTACCTATAGGATTATTGTTTTAAAAATTTATTATGCAATTACATTTGCCTTCCGAAGCTATTGTACATTTGAAAATGCGTTTAAAATTATTAATTCGTTACTTTCTAATGAAAAACTGTCTAAAGGAGCAAATCACTGAGAAAAATAATAAGTAAATTTCATTTAAAAAAAACGTAAATTTCATATTTTTTTTCGGACTAGAGGAATCTATTTTTACCTATTTTTTATGTAAGATTTATATATTGTTACGAGTGGGCGTTAAATAATAATAATAATGTTATAATTTTTATATGTCTTTATTCTCTTAGTTCTCTATTAAGACTTATTTATTTATTTATATCTGTTACTATGGTTGTCATATGTTATTAGTTATATGTTATTGTCTCTCTTTGTCTGTCTAATGAGAGGAGGGTATAACTAACTTCACATCCGTAACACTACCCCCCGCTCATTCTGACAATCAGTGAATTTGATGTCTCAGAGTATTTAACAATTTGATTAAAACATCGTATTCAATCAAATTCTTGATCGTTAGGGACTCTCGACTTGTTCTAAGATATTGTTCAGCCTTCGCTCATGGTTCGAGGGGAAACCCAACGTAAAAATCTTGAACGAACAATATTTACAATTTTATTTCTCATCTAAAGTAAATTTCAGTTCATGTTCAGTCAAAATTATCTTCTTGATTTTTATTTCTATTTCATAAATTTCTTTTTCTTTATTTTCTGATATTTAAAAATTAATAATTCCACTTATTTTAATTTTTAATTATTCCTTCAGTAAATAGTAATAATAACCTAGATTAGCTAAATCAAAAAAAAAAAATTTAAACAATCATAATTATTTTTTTATTTATTTTCAAAGCGTCCCTTGAAAATAATTAATGTCAATTAATACAAACAATAATATTTTAATTCGTGGTGTACACCCATTATTAATTAAATCACATCCATGCCCTTAATCAGGCCATTGATGGATATTTTCATCAAAGGGACAACACGTCCACTATGATTTCAAGGAATCATGCCCAGGCAGTAATTAAAACTTTTTACCTAGGATTTTCATTTATTTTATTTCTCAACCTTATTTCCTACCTGACATAAGAAACCTCAGTCCATCGAGGCTTATTTTTCAAACCATACCCCTCTTCCTACCCGAAGAGAAGGACCTCGTTTCATCGAGGACCATTTCAAAAAATTTTATTTTTACTTACAGTAAGAATTTCAATTTATTTTCTTTATGCATTAATTAACTTATTATTTATTTTTAATAATTAATTTCAATATTCGATTGATATTTAAAATTTTCATATCATGTCAAATTCCTATTATTATTATTATTATTATTATTATTATTATTATTATTATTATTATTATTATTATTATTATTATTATTATTATTATTATTATTATTATTATTATTATTATTATTATTATTATTATTATTATTATTATTATTATTATTATTATTATTATTATTATTATTATTATTATTATTATTATTATTATTATTATTATTATTATTATTATTATTATTATTATTATTATTATTATTATTATTATTATTATTATTATTATATTTTTTAATATTTGTCAGAGTTTATTAATTTTTTATTTTATTTTATTTTATTTTGTCACCATATATATCTTTTTATTAAAATTATTCTATTTAATTTACGATAAACACCAACGAAATGATTATAGTTCCGTTTATAATTATTTTCATTAATTTTTCTTCTGACACCAATGTTACAAGTGGGTATTAAATAATAATAATAATGTTATAATTTTTATATGTCTTTATTTATATCTGTTACTATGGTCGTCATATGTTATCAGTTATATGTTATTGTCTTTCTTTGTCTGTCTAATGAGAGGAGGGTATAACGAACCCCACATTCGTAACAATATCTTTTCTATGAATCCATAGTCAATGAAAAAAAAAGTAAATTTTTACCTATTTTTTATGTAAGATTTATATATTTTTTTAAAAATCACATAGTTTACGTGAAAAAAAGGTAAACTTTTTATTTTTCAACTTTGATACTATCATTATTGCACATAATTATATTATCAAAGCCAGACGTGATGAAAAAAATACAATTGCATTAAATTATTTATTAAAAAAATTTTTTTTAATAAATTAATGCCTGAATACAAATGTTAAATGACCAAATAGCTAAGGGAAAGGATGTAGTGAAGGAAAAAGATATACTAAACAAAAGACAATTGACTAAACAATTATTGCTGGGATATATCTTTTTTTTCAGTACATCTTTTTTTTGCTACATCCTTTTCCTTAGCTGCATCCTTTTCTTGTAGCTCTTTGCTCTTTATTTTTTGAATAAATTAATGCCTGAATATGATTGTTAAATGAACAAATAGTTAAGAGAAAGGATGTAGCTAGGAAAAAAAATATACTATTGAAAATCCATAAGCTAAGAAAAGAGATGTACTTGCAAAAAAAAACGAATATTTGTGAAATAAATGATTTAAAAATTATTTATGCAATTATATTTGTTCTTTTAAAGTAAATACAATTGGAAATGAACTTTGAATAATAAATCAAAAATTTTTACATGATCAATCAGCTAAGTCAGAAGATATATTTGTAAAATAAAGACGAGTACTTGGGAAATAGTTATTTTAAAAATTTTTTTATGCAATTATTTTTTTTTTCTCAGCAGATAGACCATTGAAAATACATTTCAAGTAATAAATTAATAATTTCTAAGAATACAATTGGCTAAAAAAAAAGATGTATTTGCAACAAAGACAAGTACTGTTACAATTACTTAAAAAAAAAATTATTTGATTAATTGCATTTGTTTTCCTACTTTTCTATAAAAAAAAAAGAACATTTATTATTAGATGCATAACTATTTAAATATACAAAAAGCTACGGGAGAAAATTTTATCAAGGAAAATACTATTTATGCAATTACATAAATTTTACTCTATTGATTAGGCAAAGTAACTTTTACCCAATACAAATTTGAAACCAAAATTACAGTTTTATTCGGTAAAATTTACAACTTTTTCTGATAACTTTCAATTTTTCTATAGTAAATCTTATTTTTTTATTTTGTTAAATATATATCATTTTTCTATAACATCTTTTTTTGGGTAAAAGTTACATTATTTTGTCTGGCGTCTGAAAGAGCCGATAGGTCGGAAACGATATGTACTCAAGAAAGACAATTTATTAAAAAATAATTTCTGCAAAACAATTTGCATTTTCCTATAGTTATTTGCTTTTTATTTTTTTAATAAATTAATGCCTGAATATAATTGTTAAAAGTACGGAATGACAGGTAGCTAAGAAAAAGGATGTACTCAATAAAAGACAATTTACTAAACAATCATTCCTCGGATATATATTTTTGTTAAGTACATACCTTTTGACATTATACGATTTTTAATATTAATAATATAATATCAATATTAGAATGAATAATATCACCAATAATAATATTAATTATATAAATAAAAGAGGATTATTAATCGAAATAATACAAATAGAAATATTAATGATAATATTAGTAATTGTATCAATAGAAATATAAATAAATTTGAGAAATATAATCATTACAAGAATATTAATATTAACAATAACATTAATATTAATAATAATATTAGTAAATATATCCATAGAATAAAAATGATTTAAATGTATAAATATTATATGATTTTTAGTATCAATAGAAATAACACAAATAGAATATTAATAATAATATTTGTAATTATATCAATAGAAATATAAATTTGATTGAAAAATATAATTATTATATAGATATTAATAGTAAAAATCATCAATATTAATATTAATAATGTAAATAATAATATAAATAATTATATCAATAGAAATATAAAATTGATTGAAAAATACAAATATTATATGAATTTTAATATTTATAATAACATCGATAATAAGATTAATGATATAACTAGAATTATTAATAATAACAATATGCGTAATGATATAAATGGAAATATAAATATGATTGAAGATATAAATATTACTCGAGTTTCAATATTAATAATAATCCAATATTAATATTAATAAAAATATCAATATTAATATTAATAATGTCATCGATAATGATATTAATAATACAAATAGACTAACAATATAAAATTATAAAATAGTACCTATATATTTATATAAATTATTCAAAGTTAATTATAAATTTATAAATAATACAACAACGACAGTACACAAGCAAACAGTCTTTCACATAGACGCGACATAGAAATACTGTTGGAAGCGGGAGAAGGAACGCTGTTGCGTCCCCTATACTTTTTTCAGATCACTCTCAAACGTGACAGTAGTGACAGTATTATTTTTACCCTCTAGCAAACGAATCGAAGTTTCACTTTAAGAATAAAAAAATATAGAATTCGTTTTCCACCTGCAATCACTAATCATATATATTTATTATTTATCTTTACTAATTTCGTTATTTTAACAATGGTCAAATAATTTCTATGACTGTTACTGGTAATTAATATTTTTTATCAATTATTCAAACGCATTGCATAGTATGACGAGATACACACTACTTATGACGAATCCTAGACTGGTTGGGCGGCAAGCTGGTACATTTCCCACTACGCTATTTTCAATATTCGTAGAATTATAATTCTCTAACACAAGAAAAAAATTAAAACTTATTGTTCGACGTTGTAGATGTGGCTTCAAAAAGTTTATTGGGTAAATCTTACTAAAAATAATGGTAAGAATATCGTTTTGAAAAAATAAATTTAATGTTTCACTTCTTTGAAAATTACGATTTTTTTCATAAGCGCTTCATGATATAAAACGGTAAATCCAATAATGAATACATTTAATTTAATTTTTTATATTTTTCATAATTAATTTTTCAATATTAAAATATCAAACTCCAATATACGAACATGTAAAATTTACGTTTTTTTTTACAAAAAAAAAACATCAGATTTATCTTTATTATGAATTTAGTTTGTAAACTGTACTAAATATGATTTTCGAAATAGTATTTTAAAAAAATAAACTCTACTTTTGATTTCTCTAATAATTTTATTAATTTAACGTAAATTTTTTCATAATTTCAAACAGTAAATATAAGGAAACGCACAATTCGCCCTGACGTCTGGTGGCAAATTTCTGGAAACTATTTCATGCAGTCATTCGTATGTGGTATACACATTATATATGCTAAATTGATAAACAAATAATATTTTTACAAATTATTTAAAATGTCCGGTGCAAATTTGATAAAAAAAAAAAAAACGTTATTATTGTTTAGTTTCTGGGTGCAACAGTAATTCCTTGGATAAATATCGGTCTGAATAAGCACTAAATTGCAGTAATAAAATCTAAAAAATTGTAAATATATATTGGTTTGATTAAGAAATTAAATTGCAGTAATAATGTGTCAGAAATTGTTGATTAATATTGCTTTTGTTAAGCAGTAAAATCGTACAGGAAAAATAAAAAAAAAATTTGTAGATAAACGTTAATCTTATTAATACGATATTACTTGTTTTTCAGTCTCTTTAATGTCAATTTAAAATATCTAATTATAAAATAATTTGATAAGTATTAAGACAATAAAGTCTTTATTTGTATCCTTTAGCACTTGTTTCCATTGACATGTCAAATCAATGCACGAGAGTTTTTTAAAATTTTCCATGCCATTCTTGTGAAAAAAATTGTTGTTATGAACCTGTCACTTTAACTTGTCATTCGTATAAACAAAATACATAAAAAGAAAACTTACAAAGAGCAGTAAATAAGGATACTCGTATTATGTTTCGCATATATAATACGATTTCCCTTAATGAAATTTGCGAGAAATTCGTTTTTCGTCCCATAACAGTATATACTCAATAGTAAATAACATTTTTTTTTAACACAATAAAATTCTATACTAATGGGATAAACTTGACTGCATTCCACCCACAGTGCGTTTCCCAATAACAAAAAATATATTGAATTGAATTTTCTTCATATAGATTCCTCAGCTACTTAAAAAAAAAGTAAAAATTACTTATTATTTTTCTCCGTGCATCAGTGAAATGTGAGGCATCTTATTTTTTCATGAAATCATTCTAAAAAAACAATTTCTACAAATGTTAGCCATGATCCCAAATTTGACAAAGATTTTCATAAAAATCACACAAAATTTTTCTCCACACAAATGTAGTCCTGTAGTTGCTGTATACCATCGGCAATAAACTGGATTGCCCCGAGTGGAAATTGAATCCGGCTTGGCCTGATCTTGATCCGAATCGGACCCGGTTTGTCGAAGGTGAAGCGGACCCGGTTTACCTGATTGTTTCTGACATTGGAATCGGACCCAGTTTATCTAAGGCAACCTGGATCCGTTCGACCGGACTAATAACGGATCCGAATCAGATCCGGATAACCTGCTTTAAACTTGATCTTGTTTCTTTGGTCAAAGTCATGTTCCGAATTTTATCCGATTTAAATACTGACAAAAATGTTTTCGTAGGACAAGAAAGAAATCACTTAATTTAAGTGGGACATGAAAAAACGGAATGAAAAAATAATTTAAAAAAAAAAAAAATATTTTCACTAAATTCAAGTGTATCGATTCATGAATGAGTAGAAATTTACACTTTGAAAAAAAACCTAATCGATTCTAAATAAAAATAAACTTTTGTCTCGGAAAAGAAAAATTGTAGCATGCAAGAATAAAACAACCATGATACGAAAAAAAAACATTATCTATAATGTCAAGTTTTCTTAAATAAAAGAATTGAATTATGTTTTTTATATAACTATACTTATTCAATCAATGAGTAGTTTTATGAATCAAAATTTTTTTATCTCCTTTTCCCACACAAAGTTATTGAAATCATAAACTTGAGCTCTAAAAATAAATTTTTATTCTTTCTAAAATGAGTATTTTTCCATTGCCCAATAAAGACAAAACCTTTGTATAAGGTAAAAAATTTATAGAGCGTCAGAAATTATAAGCTTGTTTAAGAATCTAAAATTCTTTTTAAACGTGAAATATTTTTCATCGTGTTTTTAAATCCCTGAAAAAAAAAAAAATTTTTTTTTTTTGAAAAAATTAAATACTCAATTTGAAAAAATTCATTTCAAAGATAAAATATTTTTTTTATTTTGATTTTCTTACTCGTTCGATTGAAACATTTTAATGCAGGTTGGAAAAATTATTTGTTGGGTAGAAAAAAAAATTTTCTTGAGAAATGAAGTGCATTCACTTAATTCAAGTATTTCTATTTTTCATCCTGCGAGAAATTGGATTTCCTTTAAAAGAGTAAATGATTCGACTCAAAATTTAAATTTTTGGCTACATTTTTTTTATTTTTAATAAATGAATTATTTATCTTTTTGGAGAAGATCAAAAGAACCAATTGATATGAAATAATATATTCGCATTATTGAAATATTATTGTAAATCAAAGTACAAATAATTGATTGTCAAAATGAACCATTTTTGTAAAGTTGAAATAAATTCATATGAAGTTAGTTTATATTCAACAGAATTGATCAAACTTTAACATTAAAAAAAAAAAAAGTTTTATTCTATAATTATAATTATCCAATCAATAAATAGTATTACGGATTATAATTTTTCATCTTCTTCTTTCTAGACAAAATTATTGAAATCGTAAACTTCAGCTCTGAAAATATATTTTTTTTTTTTGTAAAATAAGTATTATTCTATTTATCAATAAAGACAAAACTTGTGGAAGAAGTTAAAAATTTATTAAGCGTCAGAAATTATAAGCTTGTTTAAAAATTTATAATTTACTATAAAATGTACTTTTTATTTTTGAATGAGAAAATTGAATTTGGGGCTAAAAGAGCATTCATTAAATTCAAGTATTTAAAATTTTCCATATTAAAAATTTCTGCTTGAACGTAATAAAAATTATTTTATATTTATCACACTTATTATTGATTCAAAAAGAATCCTAATCAAATATATTGGATTTTTATTGAGAATTTCTAGATTTTATTTCTAATTTATTTTAATATTTCGAATTTTTCAAATTATCGTGTAACGACTTTTATGAGAGACAAACTAAATCGATTGTCACAGTACAAGACGCTGGAATGGTTGTTCACATGATCGTCTATATAAGCGAATTTAAGTATCGAATTAATCAGGTAAAGAAAAAAGAACATCGCATGACAGCGAGTTCTGATTTTATAACAACCTTTTAAGGGTATTAAAAGAAGTCGAATGAATACTAAACCTGCGAAAATATTTTAAACCGAGCGTTCTTCTACCGGTGAAAAGCGGAATCAAACGTTCAATTCTTAATAGTAAGAAAAAATAGTTCAAAAGAGATAATTTTTTTTTTTTCTACAATCATACGATATCATAAATTAATGCCGATATATCTGAAATTGAGTAAAAATAGTAAACAAAAAAAAATATACTTAAAGCGAAAAAGCTGATGACGTTATTGATACGAAACTTGCGAAAATATTTTGAACCGAGCGTCCTCCTACCGGTGAAAAGCGGAATCAAACGTTCAATTCTTAATATTAAGAAAAAAAAGTTCAAAAGGGATAATTTTTTTTTTTTCTACAATCATACGATATCATAAATTAATGCCGATATATCTAAAATAATTTACAAAATAGTAAACGAAAAAAAAATATACTCCAAGCGAAAAAACTGATGACGTTATAAATACGAAAAATACTACCACTATAACAAAAAAGACTTGGTGTAAGTCCGGATTCACTTGAATTCAGTGAAAAATATTTGATGATCAATAAATTCCTAATGGCCCCCGAAAGGAAACAAAAAAACCTACACGGAAATATATTAACTTTTTATTTAAGTAAATAGAAATTTATTAATTTTTTTTTGAAATGAAAAATTAACCACAAAATTATTTATTTATTACATTTAAATAAATAAGTCTGACATTTTTATTTGGATAATTTTATGGTGATAATAAAAGAAATATACTTCAGTGCAGTAACACGAAACTAATATTGGGCGTCAAAAAACTTGACTTGGTCGCTAAATCCCTTAAATTTAGTGTAAAATAATCAGTGATGATATAATTTTCACTGGTTGCGTACAGCAAAAAAAAAAAATCTACACGAAAATATATTAACTTTTTATTTAAGTAATTTTAAATTTATCAATTTTTTTTTTGAAATGAAAAATTAACCACAAAATTATTTATTTATTACATTTAAATAAATAAGTCTGACATTTTTATTTGGATAATTTTATGGTGATAATAAAAGAAATATACTTCAGTGCAGTAACATAAAATTAATATTGAGCGTCAAAAAACTTGACTTAGTCGCTCAATCCCTTAAATCTAGTGTAAAATATTGATTTTTGGTTAAATTTGAATCCTTCAATATAATTTACATGAAACGATGAAGTTATTTGGGAGCGTTTTCATGTTAAACCAGATGTCGCTTTATTTTACCACTCCACACTTAAACGAAAAAAAAAAAAGCGATTCACAAATCAAAATGGCAGATAATTTAAAATTATGAAAAAAAAATGATTTATATGATTATTTACATACATATTAAATAAATAGTAAAAAAAATTAATAATAAACTGTGTTATATTTATTAAACCATTTGAAAAAAAATAAATTAAGAATACATATTTGATATTTATTATAAAATAAGTTATGAAGGAGTTTATCATTATTTTGAAAATGATGATAGTTAAGTATTTTATTTTATTATTAAACTATAAATTATATTTAAGAATATTTAATATAAATATTTTGTTATCATTTATTTTTTTGACTGTATAAATATGCAGTGCCAGAACGATATTTATTAGTCTACTATGAAATTTAAAAACAAAAATTATAATAAAAAAAGTTATATAAATTAATAACATTATAAAATTATTGGAAATAATAAATTAATAAAATTATGAAGGTTGTAAATAATAAATTAATAAATTTTTTCTTTTACGGTATTTAAAATTTTGATCATATGACCAGGTATTTTTAAATTGCTTGTTGATGCACATTTATATAGTCCTTGTGAAATCAATTCCCAAATATGATGGCTTTCAACTGGATATTTTAAATTTAGTGTATGAAATATTTTATAGCATAAATTAATTGCTTCTTTCCCAGTTTTTACAGGATATTTGTGGCTATCAATGACTACAAATATTTTTTTAGCCTCATCAGGATATATGTCGTTACTAATGCACAGTATATACGGTTGAATTGGTTCATTCCGAGCTTCAAGTCTTTTTTTATTGATGGTTGTTTGTACATCAGCATCAGTCTGTAAAAAAAAAATTAAAAAAAAAATGTATTAATTTTTTTAGCATTTTATAAATTAATTAATGAAATGTATTATATTTTTTAAAACTTACAGCAACATTGACAACTAAACTTTTTGCAGTCTGAAAGACGCTCACTCCTCGAGTTTTAGTTTTAGTAATTTCTGTTGAAATATCGTCTTCATTATCATTTTTATTGTTTACTCGTGCAATTTTCGGGTTTCCTTTGAGTGGAAATAGATATGCCAAGTGAATTAATTGTAATAAGGTTTTTCCACTTGGCGTTGTTGTTTCACTTTCCATAAGATCACACAAATCTATACAAACTGTATTCTTACTACATTTTTTTATATTTTGAATGAAATTGATAAATTTATCCCAATTATTTATTGATGTTATTTCCTGAGTAACCTGGTTTACGTTTTAATACCTGAATCATTCATTACATTACAACTTACTACTAATTTAAACTCATGCATGTTTAGTAATGGTATAATGGTATCAGTATAATGCTCAAGTGCACTATGTATAACATACAAATGAAGACATAACATTTTCATGGAGTAATGGTGATGTTGGTAAACCCGGTCATGATGATACTGTTCAACCAAAATAATTGAAGCATTGAATAAAAAATCTGTTGTATTTATTGCATGTGGTAGTACATATTCAGCGCGTTTAACTACATCTGGTGAATTGTATACTTGGAGAAGAGGTATTTATGGAAGGCTACCATCATCAGTATCATCATGACCAAGTTTACCATCATCACCATCACTCCATGAAGTACAACGTGAAAATGTTATGTCTTCATCTGTATGTTATGCAAATATTTTTAAAAGTATAATGCTCATGACTAAGAAAAAAGATATATTTGCAAAAAAGACGAGTCCTTGTATGATAATTGTTCAAAAAATTATTTAAGCAGCAATATTTACATCTGGTGAATTGTATACTTGGAGAAGAGGTATTTATGGAAGGCTTGGACATGGTAATTGTGATGTCAGTTTGATGCCAACACTTGTTGTTGTTGGTGGCCTTGATAACCTATTATGAATTAGTAAAATATTAAAAATTGATGATGAAATTTGTGTTTGTAAATTTAAAATAAATATTACAAATGTAAACTCAATCTGGTGCACGTACTGAGGTACTATTTGTCAGTATTTATGTGATTTATCACCAAGTTTATTTGTAGGTTAGCTGTATCTTAATGATGCACTCTATCTTTTAATACATAGTAAAAAAATTAATAATAAATTGCATTTTATTGAATAAACCATGTGAAAGAATATAATTCAAATTATTATTTTATTATTAATTTTTTTACTATTATCTAAAAATGTATGTAAAAAATAATATGAATTAATTTTTTATAATTTCAAATTATCTGCCATTTTGATTGTTGGATCGCGCGCTTTTTTAGTATTAAGTGTGGAGTGGGGAAATAAATCGACATCTTGTTTTTTAGTGCAACCGTATATCAGGTATATTATTTCTTTTTCTTCTTGTTCACAACGGTGTGGATGTTACATTTGCACAAGAAAAAAAATTCAATTGAACTTCAATTAATAATATTATTTAATAACTTTGTATTGAATTATTAAATAAAAGTTTTTATATATATGTATTATTAGAGATAAATTATAAATTCTGAACGGTTATTAAGAATATTAAGTGGAACATTCTAGACGGGACAAAGTCCTTTGTGTTTAATTTTTATTTATTTATTTTTTTTTATATAAATTTTATTTAACGTTAATAAATTTCGTGAAAATTCATTAATTAAGATTTCAGTATTGTGATTTATATTTGAAGTATCAAAAACATTTCAAGTGGTGTTTCATACGCGTGTTTTTTTTTTTTTTTTTTTTTTGTTAATTTTTTATTTTTTTTTCTAATTGAAAAGTCACATTCGATCAGTCGACATTGATATATTGATAATCGATCGCATCATTAGTCACTACACTCTCTGTAGACTATATATATTTTGTTTCTAATTATCATAAATTATCGAATTTTTTATTTTTAAAATACTTGAAAACATGGAAAACAGCAATGATAATGAACAAAATTTATTGTTGGAAGTACTGGAAAGCTGGGGTCTTGATTCATACATCGAGAATTTTAACAGTAAGTTTATATAAAATTAAATTAATTCAATGAATAAAAAAAAAAAAACATTTATAATGATTGTTTTTTGTTTTTTTGATATACATAAAAGTATTACAAGCGTAGATGACCTATTAAGAATTTTACCTCGTGATGTTGATGAAATAATAATAGAGGGATGTAATCGATTAAAATTCTGGAAAAACTGGGTTCCATTTTATCGTCAACATGTCCAGATGCCAGATAAACTTGATTATATACATTCATCCAATAATGTTACAATTATTCGAATGAAATTGTTGGAAGAATGTAGTATAGAAAAAATTAAAAAAATACTATTAAAGCACTATGAAAGTCAATGCATTATAAAAGACTATCAGGAAAAAAAAAATCTTAACTATGAAAATAGAATAGTTGAGATAATTGTTAAGGATTTGATAGACATTAGTCAAAAGTAAGTTTTTTTTATTTAACATAAATTATTTTGTTTTTGTTATAATATAAGCTAATATATTTTATATTTCTTATTATTATTTTTATTTTAGAAACTGGACAGATGATCATTATGAAGAAATTTCAAACTCAATCATAAATATTTTTGAAGAACAACTTCAAACATATTATGAGCCCAATGGTGGTAAAATTCGCAGAAAGTTTGAGAATGAATTACATAAATGCCGAGAAATATTAGGAAACACAAAAAAAAAAAAATCAAAAAAGAGCAAATAAAGATAATGACATCATGACTACAAAACGTACACGTATTGAAGGTAAAGTAATTATAAAATAAATATTTGTTTCTATAATAAATATATTTTAAAAAAATATATTTTTCAATTATAATTTCGTTTTTCAGATCCAAAAGTTTCTGATAGCCTTAATTGGCTAAATGCAAATAATGTTGGGTCAGATGTAGAAATTACTATTGAACACTGGAAAAATACTTTCAACACCCGAATGACATGGATGCAGGATAAAAAGGATAAAAATGTTGTTCAACTTTATGAAAAGTGGCCTCATCTCCAATGTCCGTATGCATCCACTTTGATTTCGCAAGATTTTTCCATGTTATTTCCTACTCAGGAAATAACATCAATAAATAATTGGGATAAATTTATCAATTTCATTCAAAATATAAAAAAATGTAGTAAGAATACAGTTTGTATAGATTTGTGTGATCTTATGGAAAGTGAAACAACAACGCCAAGTGGGAAAACCTTATTACAATTAATTCACTTGGCATATCTATTTCCACTCAAAGGAAACCCGAAAATTGCACGAGTAAACAATAAAAATGATAATGAAGACGATATTTCAACAGAAATTACTAAAACTAAAACTCGAGGAGTGAGCGTCTTTCAGACTGCAAAAAGTTTAGTTGTCAATGTTGCTGTAAGTTTTAAAAAATATAATACATTTCATTAATTAATTTATAAAATGCTAAAAAAATTAATACATTTTTTTTTTAATTTTTTTTTTACAGACTGATGCTGATGTACAAATAACCATCAATAAAAAAAGACTTGAAGCTCGGAATGAACCAATTCAACCGTATATACTGTGCATTAGTAACGACATATATCCTGATGAGGCTAAAAAAATATTTGTAGTCATTGATAGCCACAAATATCCTGTAAAAACTGGGAAAGAAGCAATTAATTTATGCTATAAAATATTTCATACACTAAATTTAAAATATCCAGTTGAAAGCCATCATATTTGGGAATTGATTTCACAAGGACTATATAAATGTGCATCAACAAGCAATTTAAAAATACCTGGTCATATGATCAAAATTTTAAATACCGTAAAAGAAAAAATTTATTAATTTATTATTTACAACCTTCATAATTTTATTAATTTATTATTTCCAATAATTTTATAATGTTATTAATTTATATAACTTTTTTTATTATAATTTTTGTTTTTAAATTTCATAGTAGACTAATAAATATCGTTCTGGCACTGCATATTTATACAGTCAAAAAAATAAATGATAACAAAATATTTATATTAAATATTCTTAAATATAATTTATAGTTTAATAATAAAATAAAATACTTAACTATCATCATTTTCAAAATAATGATAAACTCCTTCATAACTTATTTTATAATAAATATCAAATATGTATTCTTAATTTATTTTTTTTCAAATGGTTTAATAAATATAACACAGTTTATTATTAATTTTTTTTACTATTTATTTAATATGTATGTAAATAATCATATAAATCATTTTTTTTTCATAATTTTAAATTATCTGCCATTTTGATTTGTGAATCGCGTTTTTTTTTTTCGTTCAAGTGTGGAGTGGGAAAATAAAGCGACATCTAGTGTAACATGAAAACGCTCCCAAATAACTTTATCGTTTCATGTAAATTATTGAAAAGCCTCAGGAATAGCTACTCTGGTTTCCAGCAGTTTCCAGAGCAATCGAATATTATCTCTAACGTGTTCACAACGAAGTTGGTGTTACAATTGCACATTGAGATAATTCAATTAAATTATAATTAATAATACTATTGAACGACTTCTTCGTGAATGTTTAAATGAATACTTTTTTTTTATACATATACATGAAGTGTATGATTAAGCTATACTATAATTACTGAACAGTAATTTAGTATTTCAAGTGCGACCCTTCCCATAACCTCAAATATTGCTGCATATCAAGCACAGTCTTAATTATCGGATGTTTACAATTAATTAGAAGTAATTATTATTATAAAAATATTATCCATAAACTACTTGCTAAGGAGGAGTATTAAATAATCAAACACAAACTAAGGTATGTAATTTTTTTCTGATTTGAGATATTATTTTTTAACAATCGTTTACCATTGAATAATATATTATTATTGCTTTTCTAGATACTCTTAAACCTTGTATATTTTATTCGTATTATTTCAAAATACCAATAAGAATGAATTGCCCAGTCGACAAATGTAATTCCATATTAACTTTAGACTTATTAAAAAGTCACATTGAAGAATCGCATTCGATGATGGTAAAAGATAATTGGGAATGTTTTATTTGTCTTGAAATATATAAAAATTATTCCACTTTATTTGATCATTTGAACTATCGACACAAAAAAACCATCGATAATTTATCTCAAAAATCTAATATTGAAGAAAGTAATTCCATCAATAACACAAAAAAACGACAAAGTCATGACAGTACCATCTTGCCAGAATTTTCGTCAACACAAACTACTCAAAAAATGAAGCTATTTCAAAGTGGATTAACTACATCTTTTGAACACGATAAAAGCTTCGAAATAGTCGAAGCAGAGATAGAAAATTTAGTTGGATTTTTATCTAGTCATCCCAAAATTCCTGGATCTCTTGCAGTTAATATTAACAAAAAAATAGTATCACTGATGACTGTGGTATTTAACGAAGCTTTTAAACAAGTTGATACATTTTCTCGTTCAAAAATTAAAATGCTTTCAAAAGTCATTGACTCAAAATTTTCACAGTTTACCACTAACTATCGAGTAAACAAAGAATTTGGAAAAAGAAATCTCATAAAACCAATAGCAAAAACAATTCATTCAACGTTTGGTGCAAGAAGACAAAATGGTAAACGAATTCTTGGCAGACGTAAAATAACTATTCAAGTTTACCCAATGAGAATAATCTTGAAAGAATTTTTGTCAATTCCTAACGTTTTTAAAGAAATCACTCAACATATAGAAAAATGCGAACAAAGTGATCAACTGATTTCTCCAATGCAAGGATCATGTTGGAAAAAAACCAAAAGTTTATTTGGTGACAAAACTGTATTTCCAATAGCACTTTATTGTGATGATTTTGAGATCAATAACCCATTGTCAAGTCATAGAGGTGTTCATAAAATAGGTGGAGTGTACTTTTCTTTATTATGCGTACCCAACAAATACAAAAGTATTTTGAGCAATATCTTTGTTTGTCAAATTCATGATTCCAAGAGTCATCAAAATTATGGAAATTACAGATTGTTTTCTGCTATCATATCGGAATTGCAATATCTAGAAAATGAAGGTATTGAAATCACCATTGATAACAAACAACAACGTATATATTTTGTTTTACATAGTTTTCTTGGGGACAACTTGGCTCAAAACATTATACTTGGTTTTGTGGCGTCTTTTAAGGCAAATTTTTGTTGTCGTTTTTGTAAAGCAACGATTAAGCAAAGAAACACTCAAGAAGTTGAAAATCGTAAATTATTACGGAATAAAAAAAAATATATTGTCAATCAGAAAGATCAAGGAATCAAAGAAATATGTATTTTCAATATATTAAAACATTATGACGTCCTAGAAAATATGTCGACTGATATATTCCATGATGTTGACACAGGTATAGCGAGATATGTGATGGGAAAAATAATACATAAACTAGTCCATGAGTATCACTATTTTGATGTAGCTGACTTAAATGAAAGAATTAAAATGCTTCAATGTGTAACATCCAAAGGAACAAACATCGTTCCTTATATTAATGAAAAACAAATTAAGGCGGGACGCCTTATAATAACTGGTTCGAAGATGAAAACACTTGTAGAGTTTTTTGGTTTTTATGTTGGATTCCTAGTACCGAAAAAAAATCCAGAATGGCAGTTGTATATAAAATTGAGAAAATTAATGGCCTGCCTCCGAAGTTTTTCATTTGATGATAAAAAAATTTTAAACCTGAGAAGCTTAATTCAAAAACACCATGCTCTTTACAAAAATCTTTTTGGCGATTTAAAATATAAATTTCACAATATTCTTCACACTCCAGATTTAATTAAAAAAATGGGACCTTTGATATTTTACGATACAGCAAGATTTGAAAGCAAGCACCAGACATTAAAAGACATAACATCATCAACTAAAAACCGTTTAAATCCACCACTAACAATAACACGTAAATATTCAATTCAACTGTTACGAGAATTCCAAGCTCAAACACATTTTTCTGATAGATTAACATGGGGTCCAACAATCCATGAAAATTTGACTGAATCAGAAAAATTCCATATGTTAAAACAATTTATATCACCTGAAGACGCCAACCAAATATTTTTGACCAAGTGGGTTAGTGTATATGGTACTTATTATGAAAAAGGTTTATGTATTGACCTGAAAGAAATTGAAGAAATGGAAATAGCTGAAATTGATGAAATTGGAATAAATAATAAAAATTTTAAAATAATATTTTTTTACAAGAAACTAAAGATCATAAAGATTTCAGAACATATCCAAGGTTCAGTAATCGAAAGAACTAATACATGGGGATCGATCTACCAAGAAACATTATCTGTATATAAACCTCGTAAAATAACAAAGCTCACTGATAGACAAGAATATGTAGTCCATACATTATAATATAGTTTTAGCACTTATAAATTCACACGAATTGACTTTTTTTTGTTTGATAAAATAAAGGTTGTATATTCAATAGTTTTTAATTCGTGTAAATATAAATTGTAATATACCTGATGAAAATATTTTTAAATAAAGAATGTAAAATTTTTTCTGAATAACATTGTAAAGATTTTATTTTTTGTAGGATATGAGTGAAAATTATTTAACTATTAGAAAATTCACACTTGATTCAAGGAAATAAGCAATCAAGTCGAGTTTTTTGATGCTTAATATTAGTCATATCAGCATCAAAATTGATATTATCTTTATATCGCTATAAAATTATCTCACATTCGAATATCGGGTATATTCATTTTAATATAACAAATAAATATACTTATGATCAATTTTTCGTTTAAAAAAAAAATTGATAAATTTTTAATTACTTATATAAAAAGTTTATACATTTCCTTCGTGATTTCTTTGTTTATTTGACGCTTCTAGTCTAAATTATTTAATCATTGGAATTTTTCGCTAGATTTAAGGGATTGAGCGACCAAGTCAAGTTTTTTGACGCCCAATATTAGTTTCGTGTTACTGCACTGAAGTATATTTCTTTTATTATCACCAAAAAAAATAATCTTAAATAAAATCGTCAGACTTATTCATTTAAATGTAATAAATAAATAATTTTGTGGTTAATTTTTCATTTCAAAAAAAAATTGATAAATTTAAAATTACTTAAATAAAAAGTTAATATTTTTCCGTGTAGATTTTTTTGTTTTCTGTACGCAACCAGTGAAAATTATTTATTTATCAAATATTTTACACTGAATTCAAGGGAAATACGCCTAACGTGAAGTTTTTTTCGGCCAAAATTCGTTTTTCTATTATTGTATTCAGTTATTATTATTCCTTAATGTAGCGGAAAATTTAGTCTTATATGAATGCAACTTTTGTTTTTAACAAATAAACAAATAATCAAACAGTCGCATTCTTTTAATTTAAGTACTCATCAAATAGTGTAGAATTTCTGTAAAAAAGTGTATTTATTTTTCGGTAGAATTTTTTTTTTTTCTGATTTCTTGATTCAATATTTTCCACTAGATTCAAGTTAAATAAGCTTTATTTCTGTTTATTTGCGTGTTATGACAAGTCTTTCATCACTCAACTACAATATTTTTTCTTTTATATTCAACTAAATATTTAATACTCTCGCTATTGTTTCCCTTCTTCCAAATACATGACTGGAACAATTAAATGGTTTTTTGTTAGTTTAAAAAAAAATTGAAACAGTGTATAATTATTGAAATGAAAAGTCTAATTAATTCAATGAAGTTTTCTCTCTTTTCTTAACGTCGGCAACGGAAATAAATTGAACTATATGCTTTTTTCACTAGATTCAAGTGTAATGTATCCTTAGTATAGTGTCTATGCTTTTTAACCTAACGTTTTTTTTTATCAATTTTATTCTCTTACCATTTTTTTTCATAATGTACATCTTTTTTTTAATTTTTTTTTATTTTGTTTATCATACTTTTTTTATTCCCGAATAGTTTAATTTTCTTGAAATGAATTATTATGACAGCCAAGGATACAAATACTTAGAACAAAAAAAAAAATTTTTTTATACTATATTTTTATTATTTAATTTAATAAATTGTACTTTAGTTTCACCTTTTCTATCATTCAAGTCTATTTTTTTTACAGACCAAGGAATTTTCCCTTAATTCAAGAACGACTTTTAAAATTAAAGAAAAATACTTGAAACAAGTGAATCAGTTCTTGTTCTACGAAAACTTTTTGTCAGTTAATATATATTAATAAGGCAACCCGGATCCGTTCGACTGGACCAATAACGGATCCGAATCGGATCCGGATAACCTGCTTTAAACTTGATCTTGTTTTTTTGTCAAAGTCATGTTCCGAATTTGATCCGATTTAAATAAGGCAACCCGGATCCGTTCAACCGGACTTTTGGTACAAGTGCTTCATAATTTTGTGTCTGATATGTTAACGCGCGATGGTTCAGGGGGTAACGCACTGGCTTTGAAAGTATAGGTTTAGATAGGTTTAGATCAGGCAGGGGTTCGAGGCTCGGTTAGGGTAGCAAAAAAAAAAAAAAAAAAATCTACAATTATTCTCTAAGTGTAATATTTGATAAATCCTGAAAAATAAGAGGAAAAAAAAAGAAAAAATAAAATTATAATTTTTTTTTTTTTATTTTCATTTGGATCCAAATTAGACATAAATACATATCCGATTTGGATACAAGACCGGATCCGATTGGGATATAAAATCGGATCCGATTCATATGTAAACTCGGATTTGATTTAAATATAGATTTGGATGCAAATTAGACATAAATACATATCCGATTTGGATGTAAAATTGGATCCGATTTGGATGTATAATCGGATCTGATTCAGATGTAGTTTCGGATAGATGTTTTGGTATCCGATTTAGCCAAGGTGTCCTTATTGTAACCGGATCCGGTTCGCCGGATTCGATCCGGAGCCTAGCCGGCGTAACATTTTCAGTCCAAATCGGATCCAGCTGGCCGGATTCGTATCGGATTTGTAATCAGGTAAACCGGATCCGACCTGGATCCAAATTAGACATCAATACATATCCGATTTGGATACAAGACCGGATCCGATTTGGATATAAAACCGGATCCGATTCATATGCAAACTCGGATTTGATTTGAATGTAGATTCGGATCCGAATTAGACATAAATACATATCCGAGTTGGATGTAAAATTGGATCCGATTTGGATATGAAATCGGATCCGATTTAGATGTAATTTCGGATAGATGTTGTGGTATCCGATTCAGCCTTATTGTAACCGGATCCGGTTTGCCGGATCCGATCCGGAATCTAGCCTGCGTTACATTTTCGGGCCGGATCCGTATCGGATTTGTAATCAGGTAAACCGGATCCGAACTGGATCTGAATCGGACTGAAATTTTCACTCGGGTGTGCCAGCAACGAAAACCTTTGTTCGTACAAATAATAAGTACTGTTAGTTTTTTTAAATTTTATATTTTCAATATTTATTAATTAATTATTAATAATGAATAATAAAAAGGATAATAAAGGTAGACTATAATTTCAAATTAATATTTTCTTTTATTCAAAGATATGACTTTAATTTAATTATTCAAATCTACGTATAGGGAGACCGTGTCAATGCTATGTGTACAAGACGAGAGTCATAATTAGACTAACAGTATCGACTTAAAACTATTACATCATTCTTTTGTCCAGATCACTTTCCAATATTCATCATTTATTCCTAAAAAAATATTTCAGTTACACTATGCATCACCTTCATACGGTCATGCCATATACTCATAAACACACGGTGTCGGGTTCATAAACGAAAATAAATTATAAAATAAAATATAAAATGAAATATAAAATAAAATATAAAATAAAATATAAAATGAAATATAAAATAAATATAAAATGAAATATAATCTTTATTTCATTTCCGTATTACTTCTTGTTTATTCTAAATTTAATTATTATAAATAAAACAATATTTCCAACAAGTAATTTTGGGTTTATCCAAGTTCAAGGGCTTAAAAAAAAAATCGATTTTATTCTGAAGACAGTGGAAACCTGTTTTGAATCTCGAAAGCTTATTAAAACACTTGAAAGACCGTTTAAAGGTAGGATTTTACATCTCAATTAACATATATCAACTGACTATTTAAGAAATTGAAAAAAATGATATAATAATAATACTTCATATAACATATAATACTTCAAACTTTATTATCATATAATTTTTGATAAAAAAAACAATTAAAAAAGAATAGATATGTATTTCATGAGAGCTTAACATTAGTGTTTGCCCTCTCATATTCTTTTTAACTTACGTTATCTTGTATTTTAAAATTCATTTCCATGACTTTAGCCATCCATTTCCGAAAAATTAAAGACTGCAAAAAGCTCGAAATAACGAGTTATAAAATTCCTTAATACTATAAGTTATGGATAAGCTAAAATCACGAAAATGAAATATAAGAAGTAAAAGTTAAAAAATTAAAATAAATGAGAATGATGAAAAAATGAAGGTGGAGTCAAAAAATAACTTGTTGAACGGGACGTGGATGTGACAGGTTCCCAATACTGTGCTTATTGGCGCCCGAAAAATTGAAATGAAACACTGAATCGTTTTTTCCGTTTTGACTTCGCATTCGATCTGCGGCAAAGTAATTGACTGGTCACAAACCATAAGTTTCATAACGTTGAGAATTATCAATACAGCACATGATCATATTCACCACCCATCGGTAAGTATTATTATTATTATTATTATTATTATTATTATTATTATTATTATTATTATTATTATTATTATTATTATTATTATTATTATTATTATTATTATTATTATTATTATTATTATTATTATTATTATTATTATTATTATTATTATTATTATTATTATTATTATTATTATTATTATTATTATTATTATTATTATTATTATTATTATTATTATTATTATTATTATTATTATTATTATTATTATTATTATTATTATTATTATTATTATTATTATTATTATTATTATTATTATTATTATTATTATTATTATTATTATTATTATTATTATTATTATTATTATTTGAACAATTAAAATAGTAAAATAAATCTTCAAAAACCGAAAAATTGTGATACGAACCTTTTTTGATGTCTTTTACCTCAATCAAGGCAAACCAGATACTTGACTGCTTTCGATTTGTAAAATAAAAAAATAATAAATAAATAATAAATTAAGCCAGTGGAGTCATAGAATATAAATGAATAAAGCCTAAAAACCGGATCAACCTATCGTATAATTATATTATCGTATATATTATATTATAATATTCTATATACAAACCAATAAATGATTTACGTCTTACGAAATTGTTATTCATTAGTTATTCTAAGGAAGAAAACCACTCCCATACATAAGCCGATTGAATATGTCTTCCAACTCACGTAGATATTCCAAAAAACTTTCCAAAACCGTTTGACAAATTGAAAATAAAATGAACAGATCAAAATCCGAAAAATTTATATTTCAATATTTACAGAAGAATAATAATAATTTTTGACGGAATTTACAATGGAATTGTTGCCAAGGTTAATCGTATCTTTATTTATTTGTTCTTAATTTTTTTGTTTAAAAAGCAAACTGATATTAATTTGAGCGAAAGGAAAGACAAAAATTTACATTTCCAGTGGTCTAAGTGGAAAGATCATGTATTTTGTGCAGATTTATTAATTGAATATTTATTCTATTTTTTATGTACATTTTTATTAGTTTTATGATCTTTCTTATGATTCTTTCTTCTTCTCATGGAAAGCTAATTTATTAATAAGAAATTTTAATTTATTATAGATAACATCCCTAAACATCGTATTGGTCTATTGTCTGGTTAAGGTAAATAAAATTAATTTGCCAGACACCATGGAATCTACCCGAACGAAACTGGCCGTTTTTGCATTTTTTTTTCTTTCACAAGTGAGTCTCAAAGTTCTATGATTTTCAAAAACTATATTGACATAATATCGACGTTTTTTACTAGGAACTCCAAGTTCATAGGAAGTTCCTAATAAAGAGTAACTTGGAATTCTCCACAAAATAGGTACAATTTAATAAAAAAAATTAATGAAATAAAAAATGCAAAACTAATATTTTTGTCAAAAAACTAGTTGAAGAGCCATTTAAATCATTGAATAGGTTATACTCTATAATAATTAAAAAGATGATATGACATCAATATGAGAAAATTGAGATTGCTCCCTGTCTGAAGAAAATTAATTAAAAAGACAAAGGTCTTTAACACTGCAGTCCGTTGTCCACAGACCGGAACTTGCTATAGCGTCAAAAGTTATTTTTTTTTTTATCAATTTTTTCCGGACAAGGATCAATTGTATTGTTTTTTAATGATATGATATCATTTTAAGATCGTAATCAGGTTTTAAGTAATGACATTCGATGAGTATTTAGTGTAAAAATTTATTTTGTATTTTAAATTATATATGTTCATCCTTTTTTGTTTGAATTGGATTCCTATTTTTACATTCACATAAAGTAAATTATTATTATTCATATTCATGATTTGTTTAAAAAATATATTTACTTTTACAAATACTGTTGAATATTATTTGATGTGCACCGATTTTTGTGCTATCCAGTGATGACACGCACTTGAAAATAAAAACTATGCCTCAAAGCAGTGTGGCATGTTTGATGACCACGACCTCGAAATACATAAACATATATAGCTGGTAGAGCTCGCGCATCTACTTTTATTTTTTTTCAAGAAATTTCGATAAAGACACTACTGTATTTTTATTCAACAATCCATGTAAAAAAAACATGCTGAATACAAATCTAATGACTCTTTTACAGTGAATGATAAATAAGAATATGACAAGAGAATAGAACTTTTGGATCCAAATTCACATAGGATCCGGCTCAGCTAAAGAAAACGGACTTTGTGATCCCTGTATTTCTCGTATCAGCCGGGTCCAAACTTAGATTAATAATTGAAATAAGCAAGAAATAAAGTGTTGAACATCTTTGGCGTGTTACTGCAATTCAACAAAATATTAATAAGTACACAATTAAACACTATTTTTTTTATTAATTTATAAAAAATATCTTTTATTTACCCGAGTAGAAATTTGTTAGTGGTAGCCTGAACACGGATCCGGATCGGATCAGGATATCGTAGTGCAGTCCTTATTCAAGTATCGCTATGACATCCTGATCCGGATAGCATCGAGTAAGCACTATCGTATCCTGAATAGAGATCAGGACTTGATCAAGTAAAAATACTCGACTTTGTTTTTTTTTATTTCACATTCATCTTGATCCGGATAGCATCAGGTAAACACTATCAAATCCTTAATAGGGATACTTGATCAAATCCTGACCAGGGCTTGATCAAGTAAAAATACTCGACTTTGTTTTTTTTTATTTTACATTTTTCTAGTATTTTTCAAGTCGAGTATTTTTCCTTGATCGAGCCCTGGTCAGTATTTGATCAAGTATCCCTATTAAGAATTTGATAGTGTTTACTTGATGCTATCCGGATCAAGAAAAATGTAAAATAAAAAGAAACAAAGTCAAGTATTTTTTACTTGATCAAGCCCTGGTCAGGATTTGATCAAGTATCCCTATTAAGGATTTGATAGTGTTTACCTGATGCGTTCCAGATCATGTATTCTTACTCTTTCCTGATCAGGTTGCCTGATCCGATCCTGATCCGAACCCTACGAAAAAACATTACATCTGGATCCGATTCGGATCCAGATGCCTGATCCGGGCCGGATTTGAAATCAGGTTACCCTGATCCGATCATGATCCGATCCCTATCTGAATTTCTACTCGGGTATTTTTCTATTTTGATACTATATTCTGAAAATATTTTGAATTTAATGAATATTCTATCAATTAAATATTTTTTTATCTTTAAATTAAATGTATTAATATTATTTTTATTTTTCATTAAAATACGTAAATATATATTTTTTAAAATTAGAATTGAGTGGGTATGATACTTGATTTGTTGAAATTATTCATCATTTTAGTATCATTTTTCAATATCGTTAGTTCATTAAAAAAATATTACAATAACATATAATACGATTAAAATTACTTCAGCAAATTATGATGAATAATAACATGGTTAATAATAAATAAAATCGTAATTTTATAAATATAAATAATAATATTAATTGAATAATTTTGAATAGTATCATCTTACGAGTATTATTATAGTACGATCTATATCTAAAATTCTTTTCCTTCCATTAATCAGTATAAATTGAAAAAAGAATAATAATAATTGTGTACTATAAATAATCACGCCAAACCACATGAATAACGTGACTTCCTCAATAATACAATATAAAAAACACAAACATACATATGCGTATTTTTATATGTATACATATTTATACATTATACATATTCGCTCGATTCATATGTTTACATTTACTGCTGATATTTAAGTATAATATTAATGTGAATATTTATTTTTCTTTGTAAATATTAATTATTCAATTTTGTCAAATTGAAAAGTCGGTAAAATAAAATAAGGTAAGTAAAGCGCTATACGTCGAACCTATAGTGTTTTGTAGGAATATTTTATATAGAAATAAAACGACTTCAAATTTTTAACATCGTGTTTTGAAAGAATTTGTATGATGATTTTCATAATAAATAAAAAAAATATTACTACTTTTTTTTTAAATACAATTTTAGAATAATTATAATTCAAAATTATTTACATCTTAAGTTTTGTCGTTCATTTACAGAGTAATTCAAACAAAGCCAAAAAATTAAAAATTAAATCTCACTATTTCTTCAATAAAAAAATTATTATATAACCGAGAAATTGGTCACAAGGATTCAAATAAGGCCCGGAAAAAGAAAAAAATTCATGACCATTTTTACCCACATTTCGCTAAATAAAAAGAAAAATTATAAGCCCAAAAGACCAAAAAAAAATATATTAAACTCTATGAAAGGAGTATCTCCACGCAAATAGAAATAAAAAGTTTAGGTCACAGCACTGTAAGAATTAAAACAAAAAGTCTATAGTTTGGAGCCCGAAATTTTTGCTTGATAATTGTACAAATTTCAGCCAACCACGGCCAAGTCGTATTCGGATAAAAATACGAAATATATATCTGCATGTGTGTGATCTGTATATACAAGTCATGGAGGTCTATAAGGAGGATAATCTCTCGAAATTTACTGAGGATGACGGAATGGAGCAATTCAGTAACATTATCGGCCACTGATGGCGCTAGTCTTGGTAGGTACCAAAGTCAAGGTCATATGTTATTATTATTGTGTGGCTCAGTTAAAGTATTTTTTTGTGTAAAAAAATAAAATACATTTATTTATTTGAAAATTAATATTGTCTATGGATGCATCTAATTAATGAATGCCTGAAAATTATTTTTAAATAAGCAATTAGCTATACGGAATGAGATTAACTCAAAAAAAGACAATTTATTAAACAATTTTTGCTGGATAAAATATCTTTTTTGCTGCATCTATTTTCGTAGATAATTTTTTTTTAAATGTTCAATAAATGAAAGCATGTAAATTATTTTTAAATAGACAAATAGCTAAAAAATGAGATGGATCCAAAAAAAAAATAATTTATTAAATAATTATTGCTGAGTAAAATATTTTTTTGAGTACATCTATTTTCTTAGGTATATTTGTTTTTTATTTTTTAAATAAATAATTGCACCCTATTTTTTCTTTTTAATATTTTACCCAGCAATAAGTATTTAATAAATTATTTTTTTTTTTGGGTCCATCTCATTCTTTAGCTATTTGTCTATTTAAAAATAATTTACATACTTTTATTTATTCAAAATTTAGAGAAAAAATAGCGAAGAAAATAGATGCAGCAAAAAAGATATTTTAACCAGCAGAAATTGTTTAATAAATTGTCGTTTTTTGAGTCCATCTTTTTTTTTAGCTATTTGTTTACTCATAAATAATTATCTTGACACAAAAATAAGTAGTAAACAAAAAAACATGTGATTTTGACTTCGGTACCTACCAAGACTAGCGCCGTCAGTGGTCGATTGAGTTACTACATTGCTCCATTCCGTCATCCTCAACAGCTCCCTATCCTAATACATTGTGTGACGTCACAGATTACCCTCCTTGTAAAACTCCATGATACAAGTATAGCGCGGCGCGCGAGGCACCAATGACACTCGGATACACTCGGCCTCACGTTTATGTCAAATATTAATGAATTTTATAAACTTTAATCAACAATATCTCTGAACTGGTATGGAACAAGAAAATAATTTTTTTTTTTAAATTATCTAGACAATATCAATTTAATCATACTAATTTGTTATCCAATTGGTAACACAGTTTTTTTTGTTAGAATAAAAAATATACAAGAAAAAAAATTATTAAATAAAAATTCTTATACATGCAATATTGAATCGTTCGAAAAATTCACGTGATTAGAACTTATTGACTCTAAAACTAGATGGGACATAATTACAAAATTAGGATCATTCGATGCAGGGGAATTCCAATTGTCACTCAATTTTTTTTTTTCTGAAAAATTTCTTTTATGACAGTCAATAATAAATTATTATTTAGTTCTTTTGAAAAATGTCATGGTAATTTGCATAGATGTATGATTTAAAAATTTTAATATCCTTAATATAATAATGTTGACTGTTATGAGAAAAATATTTTAGAAAAAAAAATTATTTTCAAAAAAGGTAGGTAAGTGGGTAGGTCGAATTTAGAAATAAATGGGCTGGAAACCCCCTCAAAGAAGGGTACTAACTTCTAAAAAAAAATTCAGGATCCTCATCTTATCTTGATGAACTAGAAAAAAAATTGAAAGTATAATTCTGAGAAGTCGAGGGAAAAGATCTTAGCATTTTAGTTATTTCACTCCATATTCAAAATTTATAATAGATATATTCTAATATTTGGTAGCTAAGAAAGAAGTGTTCATTGTTTAATTATTTGGAGACTTTTACATGTTTCATTTTCCATCCCCCTATTCCTTACTGTCGTTAAATTTAATTTTTTTATGGCTGGCATATATGTATATGTATGGCAAAACAACGTTTGACGGGTCAGCTAGTAATAAATATATAATTACTAGCTGACCCGATTTCATTTCGATTTTTTGATTTTGGATATAAATCGATAATAAAATTACGAAAATTTTCAAAATTTTCACGAATTTGAATATCAAAAAAGTCGAGGCTCACTTTTTAATTAATAACATATTATTGGCTGTTATGACATGAATTTTTCGGAAAAAAAAAATTTTTTTAAGAAAAGAACAGTTTTGCAGTCAGTAAAATTCAGAAAAAAAGCGGTGGAAACACCCTCAAGCAATAGTTGGAAAATTCCAGAGAAAATTTAGGATCTTCATTTTATCTCAGTGAATTCAAAAATGGATACAAAGTTTAATTCCAGTGAGGTTGCCTCCGAAAGATAGAGGAATACTATTATTTACGTTTAGAGGGCCTGTATACTCCAATTCGTTGCGGAAAAGACGAAATCTTTTGGAAGTCAATATTGAATATATTGAAAGTCATGGTCAAAAAAAAAATTTAAATTTTTTATATCGTGTTCGTCTTGCCGAAGACTACAATATAAAGATTTTTTAGTGGCAAATGAACTTTCTAAAAATAAAAATGTAAAGTATTTTAACTTGTAGTTTTATCCTCGCGTATAAAAGTTGTTGACTTTGACATTTATTATCTCAAAAAAACAACGTCAGAATTGGGAGTATAGATATTTATTTCATTCAAAAAATACCCAAAAAAAAATTAAGTGACGATTCAGTTATCCGGAAGCAACCTTAAGGGAGTATCTCCGACGAATAGTCCATTTACAGATTTTCCAATATTTTGAGAGACGAATTTTGAAATTCCCCTGCATCTAATGATCCTAATTTTGTAATTATGTCCTATCCAAATTTAGAGATAATAAGTTTTAAGCACGTAAACTTTTCGAATGATTTAACATGGCATGTATAAGTATTTTTATTTAATATTTTTTTTTCTTGTATATTTTTTATTCTAACAAAAAAACTGAGTTTACCGATTTGATAACAAATTAGTATGATAAAATTGATATTGTCTAGATAATTTTGGAAAAAAATTATATTCTTGTCCCATCGCAGTTTGGAGATATTGTTGATTAAAGTTTATGAAATTCATTAATATTCGACATAAACGTGAGGCCGAGTGTATCCGAGTGTCATTGATGCGTCGCACGCCGCTCTATACTTGTATATACAGATCACACACATGCAGATATATATTCCGTATTTTTATTGGTATACGACTTGGCCGTAGTTGGCTGAAATTTATACATTACCAAGCAAAAATTTCGGGCTCCAACATAGACTTTTTGTTTTAATTCTTACAGTGCTGTGACCTAAACTTTTTATTTCTATTTGCATGGAGATACTCCTTTTATACAGTTTAATATATTTTTTTTTGGTCTTTTGGGCTTATTATTTTTTTTTATTCAACGAAATGTGGGTGAAAATGGTCATGAATTTTTTTCTTTATGTGGGCCTTATTTGAATTATTATGACTAATTTCTCGGTCATATACTAATTTTTTTATTGAAGAAATAGTGATATTTAATTTTAAATTTTCTGGCTCTGTTTGAATTACTTTGTAAATGAACGACAAAACTTAAGATGTAAATAATTTTGAATTATAATTATTCTCAAATAGTATTTAAAAAAAAAGTAATAATAATTCATCATACCAATTCTTCCAAAACACAATTTTTAAAATTTGAAAGCGTTTTATTACGATATAAAATATTCCTACAAAACACTATAGATTTGACGTAGCACTTGACTTAACTTATTTCATTTTATCAACTTTTCAATTTGACAAAATTGAATAATTAATATTTACAAAGAAAAATAAATATTCACATCATTATTATACTGAAATATCTGCAGTAAATGTAAAAAAAATATACATGTATACAGTCAACATATGATTTGAGCGAATTTGTATATTATATAAATATTTATACATATAAAAATACGCATGGAATCACAATAAACTATTATATAGATTCTATTGGAGTTTTTTTGGAGATTTTTGGCGTGAAGTTAATTTTCTTTGGGAGTTGATGGTTTAATTAATATTAATTAATTAAGATTTAGGGGCACAGGCAGCCTGGATTTTGTTAATTTTCAATTTTTTCAAGTTATTTTTTTTTTAATTAATAGATAATTCTTTGGAGAATTATAAAATTATAAAATGCAAAAAAATTTCATTGGGAATTCTTCAATTAATTATTAAAAAATATTATAATTTTTTAATTGTTGCTATGCGCTGATCAATCATTTCGGTCGATTGCGCATTCTTATACTTCCTAACCCTAGCATGTATGTGTAGACGTGTATATGTGTAACAGCTTTATTTTTATAATTACTCTTAAAAAAACGTATTGTAAAATTTCTTTACAAAAATGTATGTTTGATTGCAGCGTGGTAGCGTTCACTGACATCAGTGATCTCCACGTTTTGTTGGTTATTACAATATTTGTTTTAACACTAATTTTGAATAACTTTACTGAACTATATTTTTATTGATTGATTATTAAGATCTAGTTCTTTTGTTTGAACTAGGTACATTGGCAAATAATAAATTATTTTAATCGATCACCATGCTTGATCGATTTTAGATACTCCAAATGATTCTAATTAATTGAGTTATATTAATTATTAAATAATTATTATATCAAATATTTTATAATGATTTACTTATTAATTACAAAAAGAAATGAAGTGAATATTTTAATTATTAAATTATAGATGCAAACGGATAATTAAAACTTAAACTTGAACACGTGATGATTTTAGAAAAAGGATACATAATTCTATTACTAACCCGAACAGAAAAATCTCAGTCTTAAACGAACTTAAAATCCTTTGAAGTCTTAAAACGCGCTTCATTTGTCCAACTAGGAAGTCTTCGGAAGACTTCCTATGAAAGACTTCGGGCTTGCAAAGTCTTTCTATGGAAGACCTCAGGCTTTCGAACTCTTAAATATAAAGTCTTAAAATGAAAGACTTCGAGCTTCTGAAGTCTTTCAATGGAAGACCTCAGGCTTTCGAACTCTTAAATCCGAAGTCTTTAAATTAAAGACTTCGGAGTCTTTCATTTTTTTTTTTTCTTTTTTTTTAAATTTGTAAAATTTTTCCAAAAAAAAAAAATCTGCACGGGATCGATCACAGGTTTCTTGGGTGGAAGTCGGATAGGTTGACCACTCAACCACATCATCAATTGAAAATAAGTGAATATATTTACTACTTAGACTTTGAGTTTCTAATTTTTGTTATTTTAAAAAATTTTATAACATGAAAACTTGAATAAATATTTAGAGTGAATTGTAAAATTAAATACACTACAAGCAATCAAACTTGAATTTTTTTTTTTCAAAAAATATATAAATAAAAAAAAATTAACCAATAACATCAATTAATAAATGATAAGAGCTACATATTAATTAAAATCCGCGAAATATACTTATTTAATATACAAAATGATAAAAATCTTAACAATTTTATATCAGGCAGTTTGAATTTTTTCTAAGTCCCGAACAGAAAAATCTCAGTCTTAAATCGCGCTTTATTGAACTTAAACTGTCTTGTGAGATCTTAAACGAACTTCCATTAGCTTCCCAAATAAAATTTTCATTGAAATAAGTTTTAAAGCCTTTAATTTTAAGACTACAAGCTTTCGAAATCGTATTTATTGAATTTTTTTTTTTTTTTAAACCTAAAAACTTTCGAAGTCTTTTAAATCAAGCTTCTAAAAGACTGAAAAATGTGAACGCTTTTGAAGTCTTTTAAATCACGCTTCTAAAAGACTGAGAATTTGAACCCTTTTGAAGTCTTTTAAATCAAGCTTTTGAAAGACTGAGAAATGTGAACGCTTTTGAAGTCTTTCAAATCAAGCGTCTGAAAGACCGAGATTTGAATGCTTTCGAAGTCTTTTAATTCAAG
>WSYQ01000378.1:0-15563 GCA_011426435.1 Lysiphlebus fabarum | reverse complement strand
AAAACTATATTAAACAAAACAGTATCAAATTGCCAAATAACTATAAATTTATCAACTTTTTTTTTTTTTTCATACCATAACTTTAATAATTAATAATAATAAATGAATTGTTTTTTGCGATAGTCAGATTTTAAAATAATTTTTGTTTTTTTGAGGCACAATTGTCCATCGAGAAAAGGGAGAAAAGTATTGTTATTTGTTTAACAAAAAAAAAAAAAAAAAGAGAGAGCGAAAGAGAAGGTTGCGCAGTTTGGATCTGCGACCTCCAAGTTCCAACGGTTGAAAAAAAAAACACAAAAACAAGCAGCGTTTACAGTGTTAAAACTTAGCAACAAATAGTAATATGTAAATAATTCTATTGTTGTTGTTATTATTATCGTTAGTGATAAAAAATAAATAAATATGTTACTATCAATATATATTAAATCAATTATAATTATTGAATAGTATAAAATGTTTTTTTTTTTATTCATTTAAATAGTTAACAAAAATACTTTGATATTAATATCATCAAATATTAATTGCTTGAATGACATAGTTAAAAAAATGAAGCCAATTAAAATTTATTTAGATGATACCAATGCAGATTCATTGCAACAGTTAAAACAACATGAAACAGCACTTGAAGAAACAAAAAATGCCCTACTTATTGAGCAATTAAGATTAAAAAAAATACTTCAAAATTTACAATTAACACAAACAGGTAAAAAAAAAAATTATTATTTAAGATTTTTCATATTAATTATAATATTTTTTTCTATTTTGTTATAGTGAACAAAGAGGTTTGTCAAACTGGTACACAGTTTAATTCTAATGAAAGTTATAAAGAAAATGGTGCAACTCAAACAAGTCTAATTCCACAAGCAATGAGCTTGGAAAAAGATATTATTCAAGTGTCTGCTGATCAAGAACAAATATGTCCGATGTGTGGATTATTGTTTAGCAGATCAGTTGAATTTAAAATGTTTCATGAACATGTTTTGACACATTTTACATCAGAATCAGTGTCTAACTTTGAGCTAATACCATAAGAAGCTCCAATTTTTTTTTTTTTTCTTTTCTACAACATTACTACTAAATTTTCATTTTAGAAATAAAAATTTAAATTATTAAAGTTATTAATATTTCGTATTTATATTTATATTTTCAGCAACTAATTTACAAATAACAAACATGACACTTATGGTAAAGATTGAAGCTGTTTGCATTATTTTAATTGGTCGGAACTTGATTTTTTGCATAATTTTAGTGATTTAGCACAATAAGATTGTACAAAAAATACAAAAACTAATCTAGAACATCTTAGGACCCGGCCAGAATTGATTGTAATGATGCAAATAGCTTCATTCTGTTTTAAATGTATTGTACAAAACGAAATTTCAATTTTTTTTTATGCTAATTCATCAGGTTTGACATCTTTGGTTTCAGCTGGTTCTTGAGTAGTTGGTTGAAGAAGATTGGTATGAAACCAAGCTGGTCGTTTTTTTGGCATTTCAACAATTCTTTGACCTTTCCAATACTCTGATGTTGTATCTGTATTTTCACCTTCATAAATAACTACTACTTCTTTTTCAACTGGAGTCAAGCCTAGTTGGTTGACAATTGTCTCTTGCATTTCTTCAGTTTCAGTTTTAACGCGTTTGTAACATTTGCCTAACAAATAAAAAAAAAATATATATATATATATATATATATATATAAATATATTTTCGAGATTTTATAAATTAAAATGTATTTATTAAACTTACTGCAAAGAAGACCGGCTTCATGATCATGACCACAATTTGGACACACGAGCAAATTATTTTTTGGGACAAGAAGTTTCCAATGTTTATCAGGAAAACCAAATTTTCTACTCCATCTTTTTTCCAGTGGACGTCTACTTTTTGGGACAGCCCAGAGTAGTCCATCTTTCCAAAATTCTTCAATACGTTCAATTACTTTTGACGATTGGCTTTCACGAAGACTTGAACGATTGCTACTTAATCCCAAAAGACTAAGTGCAGCTGAAATTTTCAAATCACTATCTAAGTAATATTATCAAAACTTGTTTTCATAATAAAATCTATAAAGCAATGATTATCATACAAAAATACTCGGATGTATATTGGTTGTAAGTGAAAAGTAGTGAATAAATTATAACTTACGTGGAGGAGTGCCATATATTCCAAATAATACATGATCAATTACGTTATTCAATCGGTTTATCAATTTCCAAGCCATAATTTCCAAGTTTTAGTTTCTAATGTTTAAGTTTCTTCGGCAGTATTTTTTTTCGAGGTTATTGACAATCTGTAAACAAGAAGACTAGAAAGGAGGACAAACTCTCTCTCTCTCTATCTCACCACCCTGGGTAGCAAGAAGACTAGAGACAGGAGAATAAACTTTAGTGGAGGGGGTGTCCTAGAATACGGCTTTTACTCCTGAACGGCGCACTACGTAAGGCGCAGTTTTTTATCCCTGTACACCTCAGCCCATCGGCCCTATACTCAAATAAAAGACGAGTACCAAGCAAACAAGTTTAAAAAAATTATGATTGATAATATGTATTGCCTGTTGTATTTTTAGTAGTTAAATAGTAAAATTATTATTTTATTGATTTTATAAGATTTACAGATAATAACGATTATTAATAAAAAAAAATTAAAGTTTATCTTTTTTATTATTTAAAAAAAAATCAAATTTTACCACTCAATAATTTAGTGTATTAAATACAACTTCAAATAATATTTATAATTCTGCAATGTTGCTATACAATTGATTATAAGTAATATAAAATTTAGATTTAAGTCTTCTAGTCAAGAAGACTAGACATACAGGAGGAGTAACTCCCTATCTCATTGCATGTAATATCATTCAGCCAATTCGCGTGAGGCTAGTAGCTGTCATAGCGAATTTAGCGTACAGCGTGGTTCAGCGCATTGTATATTTATTTCTTATTTTTAATGTGCAGCTAACACATACATTTATACATTAATGTTGAAAACCAATACCTACCCTGGGTAGCTATTCTTGACTCGATTATCCGCAAGTTATCCCGAGCGACTGGGATAACTTTTTTGTCGCAAAACATGAAAATTTTGGCTTAATTTGTATCCTTCCCAATGGTTTACATCAAACGACTAAATCATTTTCAGGCGTTTTCATATTATCCCATGTAGGTGGGATAATCGAGTCAAGAATAGCTACCCTGGGGTGGTAGCTGAGGTGTACAGGGATAAAAAACTGCGCCTTACGTAGCGCGCCGTTCAGGAGTAAAAGTGGTGCACTCTACATAGCCGCCGTATTCTAAGACACCCCCTCCACTAAAGTTTATTCTCTTGGTCTCTAGTCTTCTTGGCGAGCGTTCGATAGCTGGCCGAGGCCAAAAATCCGGCCGTTTTTCTATCATGGTTTATTTCATATGTTCGTAGTGCCAGCACTGTTCCGTTATAATTTCAAGTTTTTGAATGGGTTTTTCTCATAGCGAGTTTTCGATTTATCAAGTTGTCTTTCTGTTGGCCCAGGCCGAGGCCCTCGGCCAGCTATCGAACGCTGCCTTGGGCGCTACCATGGAGGTCTATAAGGAGGATAATCTCTAGAAATTTACTAGGTGCTTTCTTTCATCAAAATCTTCACTTGGAGCTCCAGGTGAGCGCCATCTGTTGGAGTATAGAACGTCATCTGTCAGCACATTTATAAAGTAGAATTTTCTGAAAAAAAATGTCTGAACATTGGCGTCAACTCAATTGTTTATTTGTTATTGTTTTCGGTTGTCATTTAACAACGATTAACCTAACAATTCAATTATAACAAAGTGAAATAAACGAAAATTTTTGGCAAATATTTGTTATAAAAATTGATTTTCCAAGATTATCATATATACAGGGTTGTTAATGTATAAAACATAATGTTTTATCCAAATTGGGAACTGCCACCAAAACAAACAAACGAACCTAAATAAATTTTTTTTTTCTCAATGCCAAATTGGGATCCTCATCCCATCTCAATGTCAAGTCATTCGATTGAGTGTGTTTAGCTTTTTTACAAGCCGAAGCATTTGAGATTTTATCCTTAAAATAATATTATGATTAAAATAATTTATTTAAAAAACTATTGATTTACATAAAAATATGTCAACACTTACATGTTTTCTTGTATTGGAGGTCATTATGTTGGATTAATTGTACCAGTAACTTTTTTTTCCAATGACCCCTTTTTTCGTAGCTTTTTGATTATTTTAAAACTTAGTTTATGTAATTTTGAATTCATTGATTAGGTATACAAAAAGCTAGGAAAAAGATGCGATTGATTGAATAATTTTTTAAACAATAATTATACAAGTAATTGTCTTTTTAATTACAACTTGTTTTGTAGCCATTTTTTTATTTAAAAAATTAATCTCTTAAATGTTCAATCCATTTATCAAGAACCAGATGTAATTGTGGCCAGAAAAACAAACGCAATTGCATAACTAATTTTCTAAACAATTACCTTACAAGTATTTGTCTTTTTTTTTAATGCATCTTCTCCTTTAGGCAATTTTTCATTAGAAAATAACAAATTAATAATTTTAAACGCTTTTTAAAATGTCCAATGGCTTGGGAGACAGATGTAATTGCATAAGTACCTACATTACGTAATTATGAAAACAATAATCCTATGAATACTTTATTTCGATCGTATTTTCCTTTATGTTATAAAGAAAAAAAACACTTCAAAAAAGTCCATTATTAAAGATTCTACGCAATTGTTTATACCATTTTTTTGTTTAAATAATTTTTTTTTTTTGTTAATTTTCAGGTACAAAGTCTGAGCTTGGTAGTACAAATAGAAGCAATCACAATCACAACAAAAAAAGAATCACCGTTTTTTTTACAAAAAAAAGCGTCAAGTATTTGAAATGTGATGTAACTTATTTTTCTCTGAATTAATTTTTCATATACAATAAGATATGATACTAAAAAAACCAAAGAAAAAAAAAATTTTTTTGATTTATGTAAGTCTTAAATGTTAGAAAAAAAAAATAAAATATATACTTGACCCCGTTATATATAAGATTGAATAATGTTGGCTTAAAATTTAACTTTGAATTTTGGAAGAACTTTTTTAGATTCTTTTTGTAAAAAAACTGTGTTTCTTTTTTTGTTGTGATAATTTTTTATTCATATATTTATTAAACATTTATTTTATTTTGTTACATATAATATTTACAAAAAATATAAAATTATTGTGGGTGAAATCCTTTAATAAATTTTTTTGTTTTGCTTTGCAATTTTGCCCTGTAATACGGCAAAAAAAAAATTATTTGACAAGGCAATGCACCCATTATTTTTACGCTGTATTTAAAAACAGTTTTCAGATTTTTTTGTTATTTATAATTGTCTAACAACAGCAATGCAATATATCACATCAAATTCAAAATCAATATAAAACAACAAGTATGTTCTATTCGAAAAAGATAGTAAGCTGATAGCAAACTAAATACAGGAACAAAAACTCAATCATTTTTTGATGGAGTTGCTGGCATTTGACTTTGGTCATTCCAATTAATATCATTAAAATTGATTATTATTTTTTGATTCTTGGGGATGTATTGACTGAAACAAATAAAAAACAATTAGCTGTCATATTTCTTGGGAACAAAATAATTGACAATAATTTGGTAAGTCTAGATAATACAATTAAAAAGGTTAATAATATTCTCTTTAAATGTATTATGGCTTTATCACTATAAAAATAAAGTTGCACAAAAATTGAAATATAATTAGGACATTTTGTAGAGTTGACGCAATTTTAATTATATAGTACATTTGATCCAAATATCTTACACACCAATGTTTTCTCTATCTAATTAATTTGATTAAAAAAAATAAATTTAAAAAAACTAATTAATTATCTACAAAACTTGACCATTTCGAAATTTCAAACATCAAACTAGTTTTACTTTCATAGAAGGTTTGTTTTGAAAATATAAAATACTTTTAACTACTAATTAGTAAAAAAAAACTACACACACATCACAATTATGTGTAGGTATATCACAAAAAAAAAATGTTAGCTTAGAGATAAATAAGACTCAATCATTGAATCTAAATTTTAAAAATATTTGGCGAAAAATTTCTAAAAAAAATCGAGTTTTTTAGTTTAATAAAAAAACTATATATCGTTAAATAAAAATAAAAAGAAGTACTTGTGCAAAATATTTCAATAGTTTTAAGTGTCTTGTACAAATTTACCTTACTCAAACAAGAAAAAAAAAACTTACTGGAATTCGATATTTGCTGCTTCAAACATTCTTTTGGCTGCCTTTGTTTGAATTTTATGTGCATGTTTATCAGACATATAAATAACAGTTTTAATGCCTGATTGGATAATTATTTTTGCACACTCATTGCATGGAAAAAGTCCAACATACATGGTACAATTTTTTACATCGTGAGAATTTTTATTTAAAATCGCATTTACTTCAGCATGACAAACTGAAAATAATTTGTTTTTAATAATTCAAATTTAAAAAATGAATAGATATATGTAAAAATTATTTTTTGAGATTATTAATATTTACCATACAAGTGTTTATTTTGAAGAGTGTTTTCACTTTTTCCCCAAGGAAAATCATCATCACCACAACCTCGGGGCATTCCATTATAACCTACAGCAACTATTCTTTTTTCTTCATCAACAATACAAGCTCCAACTTGAGTACAAGGATCTTTACTTCTCTGAGCAGACAAAAAAACAAGTGCCATGAAATATTCATCCCAATCCAAATAATTTACTCTTTTTTGAGTTGAAGTGCTATGAAATGAAAATAAACAAATTGAAATAATAATAAAAGTTTTTCGTATTTATATATAGGTATATACCTATATTATATATATTTTTTTTGGTATTTTCATTTTAACGATTAAATTATACCGGCATTTTACAGGTGAGCTTTCATTATACTTTTTTGTAATTATATTTTCACTATTCATTTTTAAAAAGATCACGTGGAGCTTGTCAACAACAAAAGTGATGGACTGTGATAAACAACGTTGCCAACAACAACATAAAATATTCTTTGTGCGATGGTCAGGGTTGGGAAACGGTCGATTTTTAGATTTAATACATTCAATATACATTTAATATAGTATTATACCATTTTCCACAATATAATACTGCCAGAAAGTATGAAATTTTAAAAATATTATACCACTTCAATACCAATGATTTTTAAATTGATAAATTTATTCTTTTTAAATGCTATTGGTGTTATTACTCAAAAAATGAGGATTAAAGCTTGTTATACGTACTACGCTTTTGCAAACTGAATTTTATCTCACGCGCATCCAAGTGCGCATGCGTAAAAATAAATTGAAAAAAAATAAATTTCAAAAGCACTTAATAAAATAATTCAAAAAGTCAGTTTTTTACGCACTATTTATTTGTGCATAATAGTATCGATATTACAGAACAAGTGTCGAAAAATAGTATGTTGAAATGTGAGATATGCTATAGAATAATAAATACTATTGCACACGTTTGATAAAATATTAATATAAAACATTTATTAATAATTAATTAAAAATATTTATACAATTTCAGAAACCATTCTTAAACTTTTGACCAGATTAAATTTTTATTTTTCCCGAATTTGCCAACCAAGTATATCGAGTTCTTTCAAGGAAACTGTATTTTATGATATATTGATTTTATTGTTTGGTTGAAATTACATTTCGTTGTTTTACATGGAATTTTTGTGATCATATTAAATAATTTAAAATGAAATACAAGATATTAATGTTGAATTTCTATACAATTAAATAAAACGGATCAAGCTGATATGAGCACTGTATAAGTAATTCACCTATTGGTCTTAAGCTATATAATAAAAACCAAAAAGAAGAATCTTAAGTGACCCGCTACGTTTGTTTTTAAATATTTGAATATACATATCGTTGTAGGTATATTAAATGGATAATAGATATATATTATACATATAAACTAAAAAATAAAAACAATAATTATACTACTGTAACATTTGCAAAAAATACTATGTCGTACTAAAATATTGAATATTTAAATATTATAGTTATTCAATTGTATAATTTAATAATCATAATATCCATAGAGTGCATGAATAGCTGTCGTCATACGATATTTTCATAAGGGATATATTTTATAATTTAAGAAAAAAATAAAACTAAACTTTTGTATGTACAAAAATTCATATCGGTTGTTTCACTTTAAAAAAAAACACTCAAAGTAACCAAACGTATTTTAGAATGTTTTTTTTTTTTTGTGGTATAATTTGAGTAATTCTACTTCAATAATAATTGACTATATAAATGTAATAAGAAAATTTCATACTAAATAGAATCATCATTTTAATTTTTACATTATACTGCCAGATAACTATACACCTACTTTTTATCAACAATTACGAAATTAACTATCGTTCACTAAATTCTTATTTTTAATTACTAAACTTAACTAAACTTCAATTCATATCTAGCACGAAACAAATTAAGTCCAATTAATTCATTACTAAATTTTTTCCAATCAAGTATATCAAACCAGTTCTATACGTTTTATCCAGTATTATCCGTATAATACACGTATAATATTCAAAAAGTTCTAAAGAGCCCAACATTGTTCAGGGTAGCTATTCTTGACTCGATTATCCCACCTACACGGGATAACATGAAAACGCCTGAAAATGATTTAGTCGTTTCATGTAAACCATTGAGAAGGATACAAATTAAGCCAAAATTTTCATGTTTTGCGACAAAAAAGTTATCCCAGTCGCTCGGGATAACTTGCGGATAATCGAGTCAAGAATAGCTACCCTGATAATCGAGTCAAGAATAGCTATCCAGTTCAACATTTTTTAGTTTATTTTAAAAAGTTTTTTTAAGATCAAGAAGACTAGAAATACAAGAGGACGAACTCCCTATCTCGCTTGTATATAAAAACCGTATCGCTATACGGTCGCCGCTTAATCAAGGAGCGCCACGGCATTCCAGTAACGTGCGCAATTCGTACCATTTTTTATTTATAATGCGCAGTACAAACATACTCATTATTTTAATAGTTGAGATCTTGAAAAAATTATTTATCAGGGTACATCCTTCTTTATAGCTATATATTTGTTATAAATGCATCAAAATTTACATAAATTTTTTTTTTAATAAATAAATGCTTAAAAAAAGGAAATTATTTGATTTTATTAAAAATTTATAAATTATTCATTTAAAATAAATTTTTAAAAATCAACTGGCTATAGAAAGACAAACATAATTGGATAAATAATTTTCTACAAGTGCATTTAATTTAAAACGGTCTTTAAATAGGTAATTTTTTTTTTATTAAATTATCTTTTTCTTAGGCATTTATTTATTAAAAAAAAAAATTTTATGTAAATTTTGATGCATTCATTACAAATATATACCTAGAAAGAAGGATGTACCCTGATAAATAATTTTCCTAAAATCTTAATTATTTAAATAATGAGTATGTTTGGATTGCGCATTGTAAAATAAAAGTGTTACGGATTGCGCAAGTTACCAGTAGACTGAAGCGCCTCTCGCTTAAGCGGTGACCGTATAGCGATACGGTTTTTTGAGAGAGTTCGTCCTCTTGTATTTCTAGCAATTTCTACTCTTCTTGATTTCTAGTCTTCTTGAACATAAGCCTTTTCATATTCTGTCTATTATTTTATAATCACGTTCAGGGTTGTTAAAATGGTGGGTTTTTGAGTTGTTTACAATTATCCATGGATAAAAAGTTTAAATCGTTTAAAACAGGATAAGACTGATAAAATTCACCTCATCTCTCGTAGGCTCAAACTTTCCGTCTTACCGACTATACTTACACTCCTAACCTGTCAAACAATTGTTGTTTATTTAATAAACATTAATAATAACAAGTTTATAAAATTTATAAACATAATATTTATATCATTTATTTATGAACAAATTTGATGATCATATATTTAAAAAAAAACATATTAATAACAACAAATTTATTTAGGTTCGTTTGTTTGTTTTGGTGGCAGTTCCCAATTTCGCCACTAGATGGAGACTTTTTATACAAATGGATAAAACTAAGGATGTTTTAAACTATGTTTAAAACATAGTTTAAAACATTATGTTTTATACATTAACAACCCTGTTTGTATTGAATGACACTTTGACAGTGGTGGTTTGGAGTAGTAGGGGGTTGTTTTCAATTGGTGTCCACCATTTTTTAGATCCAGTTGCAAACAAGCCTTACATTTTATCTTGATGTTCATCATCAAATTGCTATAATTTTATGTCCTTGAATAAGAAACAATTACTTATAAAACATTATGCTTATTTTTTTAACTTAAATGATAAAAAAAATTATTATATAAATTAAACACCATAAATATATATCCCTTTTTTTTTTCTAAGTTTTTTTTTTTTTCTAAGTTTAAATTATTATAAAGGTATATAATTGCTAAGGTATATGTAGTTGCAAAGGTGTATATAATTGCTAAGGTATATATAAATACTTAGGAATATAATTGCGGATAATTTTTTATTACCCATGCATGGTTAGTAGATCTTGCTAAGGTATATATAATTGCAAAGGTATATGTAATTGCAAAGGTATATATAAATGCAAAGGTATAATATAAATGCTAAGATAAAAAAAGAACTTAGAAAAAAAAAAAATTTATTTGCCAAAATAACATAAACTAAGTCCCTTATAAACTTGGTAAAACTAGACATATTTATAAGAAACACTACGAATGGCAGAAAGGCCAAAATCAAAGATAATCTTTGACCCTCATAGCCGGCGGGCACGGGACCATTTTCAGCGGCAAATTAAAATATTTAGTTGAATTTGTTTATAAATGATTTAAAAAAATGAGCATTTGTATTGAATGACACTTTGACAGTGGTGGTTTGGAGTAGGGGGTTGTTTTCAATTGGTGTCCACCATTTTTTAGATCCAGTTGCAAACAAGCCTTACATTTTATCTTGATGTTCATCATCAAATTGCTATAATTTTATGTCCTTGAATAAGAAACAATTACTTATAAAACATTATGCTTATTTTTTTAACTTAAATGATAAAAAAAATTATTATATAAATTAAACACCATAAATATATATCCCATCAATAATTGTTTATTAAATTGTCTTTTTTTCAGTACATCCTTTTTTCTCAGCAACATTTTTTTTCTTTAGCTATTTATTTTCATTTTCGTTTTAAATTAATTCCTAAACATAATTGTCTAATGTCTATCTAATGTCTATCTAATGTCTATCTAATGTCTAGCTTGGGTAAATAATTGTAAAGTAACTATTTCTCATCTGTTTGATATTTTCATGGAATTTATTTTAGTCTATATTTCTGCTTACAGTAGCTGATACATTATAAACCTGTTTTTAGTGTCATGGTGTTGCATGGTGTCACGTATTTTTTTTTATACACATCACTTTCACTTTTTTTCTTCTTTTATTGAAATATTTTATATTTTCTTAGCAGATTTTAATAGACCCAAGCTGTTTTAGTTGATGTCGGTTTGTCTTGTATATTAGTTCGTCGCAAACTAATTTAAGAAATACAATATTAAAGAAATACGCATAATTATTGATTAAAAGTGAAAAAAAAAAACATTTAAATACATGATGATAACTATACATTTATTATTTATCAATTCAATGGTGATTGCATTATGCTTTGCGGATTGCATTTCGCCTGATATACACAGTATGTGGTATGTCGATAGTATACCACAGGATAAACGAGTATGGTTGGTGCTCAGTATTGATTCGACATACGAACATATAAAAAAATGGTATTGTAAAAGAGCAATTTTGTCAGTTAGAATTGAAGAAAATGTAAAAGGACAACAAGTAGATCTTTCAGTAAGAAATTTTTATAATTTATTTTTATATAAAAAATTAACTGCATCAGTTTAATTATCATATCAAATAATTATATTATAATATTTAATAAAATTTTTAATATCAATGATAGATAATTATGTGGAAAGGTGACAACCATAAGTACAAAATAGAATATTTTTCGAAAAAAAATTTGTCTATGGAGACACTTTATATCGATATAAATGAGCAATTTGTACAAAAAATAAGACTAATTTTTACAACAGTTGCTAATCATGGTTTGTTGATATGTTTATTTAAATGTTTTGTTATTATTATTATTATTATTATTATTATTATTATTATCATAATATTTTTTTATACATATTTATATAGATCAAGAAATAAAACATATGGTGGTTTTTTATGAAATGAAAGTTCATGATTATAGGTAATTAATTATTTATTTATGTTATTCATTCTTATTATCTTTTTTTTTTTTTTAATAATTTTTATTGTGTTATTTTTCTTTTTTTTTTAGTATCAACAAATTTATGAATAATGTCTTTGATTTGAGTTCATTTGATGACAATGAATTCAACAATACAATTCATAATGAGATTGAAGAAAGTAAAATATATTTTAAAAATGTGGTAAAGCCTCAGTTCGCCCATTATGATAAGTGGGATATGAGTACAAGAGAACATGTTAAGTACATGGATAAGAGATAAGAGATTTATTAATAAGTATAATAAATACTAGCACAATGTAAATAATATTATTTAATTTTAAAATAATTTTTTGAGTGTTAGTAGTGGTGATTATTATTAATTATTAGATACATTTTTTAAATGACAAATATTGTTTAAAAAAGTTGTTATATTTTGTTTCGATTCAAAAAATAAAAAAAAAACAAAAATTTCAATTTGAAATAATATTTTACTGTTCTATCAATTATTGAATAAATCTATAAATTGATAATATAATCCTCAAGATTATCGTTCAATCATCAATGTTATTTACATCAAATAAATTACATGATAAACAATTAGTTGTATCAATAATATTCATTGTATTTAAATACTCTAATTGTTTTAATGTAATTGTGGTATAAATTGATTTTATTCCTCCACCAATTATTCCAATGTTAATATTATTTTGAATACAATTAACTTAAGAAGATAAATTTATATAAATATCATTCCAATATTTATCAGGAACATTTGGTACATGATGTGAACATGTTACAGCACTTGCATAAAGTGATACAAGATATGGAAGTGACATCATTTTCCATTCTGTATCAGCTAAATCAATAGCAACAATTTCTTCTTCAGCAAGTATTATCAATGCTTCTGGAGATTTTATTATATTGATTCTTTTTCATTAACATCATTTATAAGAAATTATAAATTTTCATATATAACCATCAAGAGGCACGGTAGTGCCTCGAGTCAAGTATGAGAAAGGAAATTTATATGTGCGTGTAAGAGTAACTACCCTAGCGGATGCGTCGACACCTATTCGATCGTGTATCGACACTCTAATGTTGCGCTCAGTCGACAGCGATTCGACAGCATATATAAAAAAAATATAAATAAATATTTTTATTTAATAATTTATTATATAAATAAATATATCAAAAAAAATATCCAAACTATCAATAATAAAGTGTCTTATAATTTTTAAACAATTAAAAACAATGAAAAATCAATGAATTAGATAGCTCTCAATTTGCTGTCGAAAGCTTGTCGATTCAGTGTCTAAATATTCCGGTAATAATGACCGAGTCAATTTCCGATGAATCCTGTAAGGCTCAACTGCTTTCCGACTGGAGTAGATATACGAATCGTGTGAACCTAACCTCTTTATCATGTATTATTTTAACTCTTTTTTTAATATTATAAAACATATTAAAGTCAAGATTTTGTCAGTTTAAATTGTTGTTATTTTAATATTCCATTTATTTTCCATTTTTCTAACTTATTTCTCTTATTCGGCTCTTGGGAATTACGTTTTATATATGCTGTCGAATTGCTCTCAAATCGCTGTCGACTGAGCGCAACATTAGAGTGTTAAGTCATCCGCTAGGGTACCGTGCCTTATTATACATCAAATATTTTGCCCCCTTCCGTCTCCAATTTTTAGAAATTTAATTAAAATATGATGGATTTAATTAAAAAATATGAGGCTTTGTAATGATCCCATAAATCGATGTCAAGCTTTTTTTTAATGTTTAATATATTTATAATTATTATTTATTAAAAAAAAAAAAACAAATTAATTTTGATAATTTTGACGATTGAAAATGGAATCTCTCATACTACACACATATACAACAATAAACACAAGTAAAAATAAAAAAAAAGAAACAAGGCAGTGACCAAGAAGACTAGAGATACAGGAGGAGTAACTCCCTATCTCAATGCATGTAATATCTTTCAGCCAATTCGCGTGAGGCTAGTAGCTGTCAAAGCGAATTTAGCGTACAGCATGGTTCAGCGCATTGTATATTTATTTCTTATTTTTAATGCGCAGCTTACACATACATATATACATGAATGTCGAAAACCAATTAATGTATGTATGTATGTATGTATGTGTACTAAACTAGATCCGTTTACGACCCTGACACTGCCACAATCCGCTGTCACGATTTGTGTCAGTTTTTTTTCAATATTGTTATAAATATATCTATATATATTTTATTATTATAATATTTGTTGTTTTTGTTATTATCATAATAATTTATTTAAAACTTACCCCTTAATTTTAATTAATCACAAATTTATATATTAATCACCACAATTATATAAATATTAATATAAAAAAAATTTTATTATTTATAAATAAATATATTTTTTTCACCCTTCTCTTTTTAGTTCAGGCCATGAAGAATATTCTAATATGAAGTTCTCTATTCTTCATGGCTACATCTCATCCCGTAAGATATATATTTATATAATTTATTGAAAAATGAAAGAGCACATAGCTAAAGGAAAAGATGTAGAGGAAGCTAAGGAAAAGGATGTACTCAAAAAAAAAATATATCCCATCAATAATCGTTTATTGAATTGTCTTTTTTTAAGTACATCCTTTTTCTCAGCAACATTTTTTTCCTTCAGCTATTATCCGAGCGACTGGGATAACTTTTTTGTCGCAAAACATGAAAATTTTAGCTTAATTTGTATCCTTCTCAATGGTTTACATCAAACGACTAAATCATTTTCAGGCGTTTTCATGTTATCCCGTGTAGGTGGGATAATCGAGTCAAGAATAGCTACCCTGAACATAATTGTCTCATGGACAAATAGCTACGGGATGAGATGTAGCTAAGGAAGAGGATGTACGCAAAAAAAAAAAAAATTTAACAAACGGATATTGATGGGATATATATTTTTTTTGGGTACATCCTTTTCCTTAGCTACATCCTTTTACTTCAGCTATTTATTTTCATTTTAAAAAAAAAATAATTCCTGAACATGATTGTCTAATGGACAAATAGCTAAGAAAAATGGATATATTAAGAATAAAAGCTTTTTACAAGAATAATTGTTTAATAAATTGTCTTTTTTGGGTACATCTTATTCCATAGCTATTTGTTTATTCAACAATTATATTTAAGCATCAATTTATTGAAAATCCAAAGAGCATATAGCTAAAGGAAAAGATGCAGAGTTAGCTAAGAAAAAGGATGTACTCCCTAGCGGATGCGTCGACACCTATTCGATTGTGTCT
>WSYQ01000377.1:0-24160 GCA_011426435.1 Lysiphlebus fabarum | reverse complement strand
GCGTGCTAAAATCCCTGTCGAAAATGCTGTACGGCTAGACTAAATAAAGGCACAAATTTATTACATATATTCGGTCGCTTTAATTAATTCATTTAAAATAAAAACGGGTTAATAAATTTGCCAATATATTACATGGGGGCTCGTCCGGATTTGAGAGGAAAAACGCGCGCGAGGGGATGTAAAATCTTGCGTTACAAAATCATGTGAATTTTTTTTTATTATATTATTTTTCTCAATTTTTTTTTTTTTCTTCTCTCGTAATTTACTAGTTATTATAAATTGTAAAACAAGTAATTTTATTTATAAAAAAAAAGAAGTGAAAAAAAAAAAAAAGGGGAAAGTGAAAAAAAAAATAATAAAAAAAAATGTGTGTGCAGTGTATAGTCAAAAAAAAAAGAGTAGGAAAAAAAAGTAAAGTCGGAATAAAGAAAAAGTAATTCTATTGCGGGCGACGGCCATTTTGAAAAATTTAGTTTTAATTCCTGTTTCAACCCTATGCATGCGCTTATTTCATTTTCTAATTTTGGTGGAGGGTAAAGTCTAATTTATTTTCATTACTTTTAATTGTTCTCATTTCTAAGTGAATAATTTATAAAAAAAATATATAATTAATTAGGTCGCGATTTCGGTCTTTTTCAGCAATTTTTTTTTTAAGAAGCACGCCCGAAATTGTTTATAATAAAATATTCGTTTAGGACGCGCTTTCGGATTTTCAGTTCATATGTGTTTTCTTTTATCGACGGAATTTCAGCAAATTAGAACCGCGTAATTAAAATCAAGCTTAAGTCGGGATTTCGCGATTTCAGATGTGACCCAATAAAAAAAAAATATATAATAATAAACCCCTCGATCGATAATTATAAAAAAAATATATATAATAATTGTTCAAATAATAGCAAAATACAAAAAAAATAATAATGAAAATTTTTATATATCAATTTCAATATTTGAACAAGATAATTAATGTTATAAATTAAATAATTAATAATTAAATATTTTTCTTTTGTGTTTTGTAATTATTTAAACAATAATTGATTATAAATAAAATAATTAAATGAACATCTATTTGATAAATCTTTAAAAATCTTTATCCTATCAAAAAAAAAAATATATAAAATTATACATATAATAAAAATAATTTTTATAAATTATTTAACATTGTTTAAATAATTATTAATTAACAATTGAATATACGGTTCAATATTCAATTGATTTTAAAATTTTTTCTTTTCAATTAAATAAATCAAAAATAATTATTTGATATTTATAATAAAAATAATTTTTATAAATTATTTAACATTGTTCAAATAATTATTAATTAACAATTGAATATACGGTTCAAGATTCAATTGATTTTAAAATTTTTCTTTTCAATTAAATAAATCAAAAATAATTATTTGATATTTATAATAAAAATAATTTTTATAAATTATTTAACATTGTTTAAATAATTATTAATTAACAATTGAATATACGGTTCAATATTCAATTGATTTTAAAATTTTTCTTTTCGATAAATAAATCAAAAATAATTATTTGATATTTATAATAAAAATAATTTTTATAAATTATTTAACATTGTTTAAATAATTATTAATTAACAATTGAATATACGGTTCAATATTCAATTGATTTTAAAAATTTTTTTTCCAATAAAATAAATCAAATAAATGTGTTTAATATTGATATCAAAATTTACTTTCAATAAATTATTTAAAATTGTTTGAACAATTATATATGAATAATTGAATATTCGGTTTAATATTCAATTTATTCTAAAGTTTTTTTTTCCAATAAAATAAATCAAATAAATGTATTTGATATTATTATTTAAATTTTTTTTCAATAAATTATTTAAAATTGTTTAAACAATTATATATGAACAATTGAATATTCGGTTTAATATTCAATTTATTTTAAAATTTTTTTTTTCCAATAAAATAAATTAAATATAGGTATTTGATATTATTATTAAAATTTATTTTCAATAAATTATCTAAAATTGTTTAACCAATTATATATGAATAATTAAATATTTGGTTTAATATTCAATTTATTTTTTAAAATTTTTTTTTCCAATAAAATAAATCAAATAAAGGTATTTGATATTATTATTAAAATTTATTTTCAATAAATTATCTAAAATTGTTTAACCAATTATATATGAATAATTAAATATTTGGTTTAATATTCAATTTATTTTTTAAAATTTTTTTTTCTCAATTAAATAAATCAAATAAATGTATTTGATATTATCATTAAAATTTATTTTCAATAAATTATTTAAAATTGTTTAAACAATTATATATGAATAATTGAATATTCGGTTTAATATTCAATTTATTTTAAAATTTTTTTTTTCCAATAAAATAAATTAAATATAGGTATTTGATATTATTATTAAAATTTATTTTCAATAAATTATCTAAAATTTTTTAACCAATTATATATGAATAATTAAATATTTGGTTTAATATTTAATTTATTTTCTAAAATTTTTTTTTCCAATTAAATAAATCAAATAAATGTATTTGATATTATTATTAAAATTTACTTTCAATAAATTATTTAAAATTGTTTAAACAATTATATATGAATAATTGAATATTCGGTTTAATATTCAATTTATTTTAAAATTTTTTTTTTCCAATTAAATAAATCAAATAAATGTAATTGATATTATTATTAGAATTTATTTTCAATAAACTATCTAAAATTGTTGAAACAATTATTTATGAATAATTGAATATTCGGTTTAATATTCAATTTATTCTAAAGTTTTTTTTTCCAATAAAATAAATTAAATATAGGTATTTGATATTATTATTAAAATTTATTTTCAATAAATTATCTAAAATTGTTTAACCAATTATATATGAATAATTAAATATTTGGTTTAATATTCAATTTATTTTAAAATTTTTTTTTTCCAATAAAATAAATCAAATAAATGTATTTGATATTATCATTAAAATTTATTTTCAATAAATTATTTAAAATTGTTTAAACAATTATATATAAATAATTGAATATTCGGTTTAATATTCAATTTATTCTAAAGTTTTTTTTTCCAATAAAATAAATCAAATAAATGTATTTGATATTATTATTTAAATTTTTTTTCGATAAATTATTTAAAATTGTTTAAACAATTATATATGAATAATTGAATATTCGGTTTAATATTCAATTTATTTTAAAATTTTTTTTTTCCAATAAAATAAATTAAATATAGGTATTTGATATTATTATTAAAATTTATTTTCAATAAATTATCTAAAATTGTTTAACCAATTATATATGAATAATTGAATATTCGGTTTAATATTCAATTTATTTTAAAATTTTTTTTTTCCAATAAAATAAATTAAATATAGGTATTTGATATTATTATTAAAATTTATTTTCAATAAATTATCTAAAATTGTTTAACCAATTATATATGAATAATTAAATATTTGGTTTAATATTCAATTTATTTTTTAAAATTTTTTTTTCTCAATTAAATAAATCAAATAAATGTATTTGATATTATCATTAAAATTTATTTTCAATAAATTATTTAAAATTGTTTAAACAATTATATATGAATAATTGAATATTCGGTTTAATATTCAATTTATTTTAAAATTTTTTTTTTCCAATAAAATAAATTAAATATAGGTATTTGATATTATTATTAAAATTTATTTTCAATAAATTATCTAAAATTTTTTAACCAATTATATATGAATAATTAAATATTTGGTTTAATATTTAATTTATTTTCTAAAATTTTTTTTTCCAATTAAATAAATCAAATAAATGTATTTGATATTATTATTAAAATTTACTTTCAATAAATTATTTAAAATTGTTTAAACAATTATATATGAATAATTGAATATTCGGTTTAATATTCAATTTATTTTAAAATTTTTTTTTTCCAATTAAATAAATCAAATAAATGTAATTGATATTATTATTAGAATTTATTTTCAATAAACTATCTAAAATTGTTGAAACAATTATTTATGAATAATTGAATATTCGGTTTAATATTCAATTTATTCTAAAGTTTTTTTTTCCAATAAAATAAATTAAATATAGGTATTTGATATTATTATTAAAATTTATTTTCAATAAATTATCTAAAATTGTTTAACCAATTATATATGAATAATTAAATATTTGGTTTAATATTCAATTTTATTTTTTTAAAATTTTTTTTTCCCAATTAAATAAATCAAATAAATGTATTTGATATAATTATTTGAATTTTTTTTCAATAAATTATTTAAAATTGTTTAAACAATTATATATGAATAATTGAATATTCGGTTTAATATTCAATTTATTTTAAAATTTTTTTTTTCCAATAAAATAAATTAAATATAGGTATTTGATATTATTATTAAAATTTATTTTCAATAAATTATCTAAAATTGTTTAACCAATTATATATGAATAATTGAATATTCGGTTTAATATTCAATTTATTTTAAAATTTTTTTTTTCCAATAAAATAAATTAAATATAGGTATTTGATATTATTATTAAAATTTATTTTCAATAAATTATCTAAAATTGTTTAACCAATTATATATGAATAATTAAATATTTGGTTTAATATTCAATTTATTTTTTAAAATTTTTTTTTCTCAATTAAATAAATCAAATAAATGTATTTGATATTATCATTAAAATTTATTTTCAATAAATTATTTAAAATTGTTTAAACAATTATATATGAATAATTGAATATTCGGTTTAATATTCAATTTATTTTAAAATTTTTTTTTTCCAATAAAATAAATTAAATATAGGTATTTGATATTATTATTAAAATTTATTTTCAATAAATTATCTAAAATTTTTTAACCAATTATATATGAATAATTAAATATTTGGTTTAATATTTAATTTATTTTCTAAAATTTTTTTTTCCAATTAAATAAATCAAATAAATGTATTTGATATTATTATTAAAATTTACTTTCAATAAATTATTTAAAATTGTTTAAACAATTATATATGAATAATTGAATATTCGGTTTAATATTCAATTTATTTTAAAATTTTTTTTTTCCAATTAAATAAATCAAATAAATGTAATTGATATTATTATTAGAATTTATTTTCAATAAACTATCTAAAATTGTTGAAACAATTATTTATGAATAATTGAATATTCGGTTTAATATTCAATTTATTCTAAAGTTTTTTTTTCCAATAAAATAAATTAAATATAGGTATTTGATATTATTATTAAAATTTATTTTCAATAAATTATCTAAAATTGTTTAACCAATTATATATGAATAATTAAATATTTGGTTTAATATTCAATTTATTTTAAAATTTTTTTTTTCCAATAAAATAAATCAAATAAATGTATTTGATATTATCATTAAAATTTATTTTCAATAAATTATTTAAAATTGTTTAAACAATTATATATAAATAATTGAATATTCGGTTTAATATTCAATTTATTCTAAAGTTTTTTTTTCCAATAAAATAAATCAAATAAATGTATTTGATATTATTATTTAAATTTTTTTTCGATAAATTATTTAAAATTGTTTAAACAATTATATATGAATAATTGAATATTCGGTTTAATATTCAATTTATTTTAAAATTTTTTTTTTCCAATAAAATAAATTAAATATAGGTATTTGATATTATTATTAAAATTTATTTTCAATAAATTATCTAAAATTGTTTAACCAATTATATATGAATAATTGAATATTCGGTTTAATATTCAATTTATTTTAAAATTTTTTTTTTCCAATAAAATAAATTAAATATAGGTATTTGATATTATTATTAAAATTTATTTTCAATAAATTATCTAAAATTGTTTAACCAATTATATATGAATAATTAAATATTTGGTTTAATATTCAATTTATTTTTTAAAATTTTTTTTTCTCAATTAAATAAATCAAATAAATGTATTTGATATTATCATTAAAATTTATTTTCAATAAATTATTTAAAATTGTTTAAACAATTATATATGAATAATTGAATATTCGGTTTAATATTCAATTTATTTTAAAATTTTTTTTTTCCAATAAAATAAATTAAATATAGGTATTTGATATTATTATTAAAATTTATTTTCAATAAATTATCTAAAATTTTTTAACCAATTATATATGAATAATTAAATATTTGGTTTAATATTTAATTTATTTTCTAAAATTTTTTTTTCCAATTAAATAAATCAAATAAATGTATTTGATATTATTATTAAAATTTACTTTCAATAAATTATTTAAAATTGTTTAAACAATTATATATGAATAATTGAATATTCGGTTTAATATTCAATTTATTTTAAAATTTTTTTTTTCCAATTAAATAAATCAAATAAATGTAATTGATATTATTATTAGAATTTATTTTCAATAAACTATCTAAAATTGTTGAAACAATTATTTATGAATAATTGAATATTCGGTTTAATATTCAATTTATTCTAAAGTTTTTTTTTCCAATAAAATAAATTAAATATAGGTATTTGATATTATTATTAAAATTTATTTTCAATAAATTATCTAAAATTGTTTAACCAATTATATATGAATAATTAAATATTTGGTTTAATATTCAATTTATTTTAAAATTTTTTTTTTCCAATAAAATAAATCAAATAAATGTATTTGATATTATCATTAAAATTTATTTTCAATAAATTATTTAAAATTGTTTAAACAATTATATATAAATAATTGAATATTCGGTTTAATATTCAATTTATTCTAAAGTTTTTTTTTCCAATAAAATAAATCAAATAAATGTATTTGATATTATTATTTAAATTTTTTTTCGATAAATTATTTAAAATTGTTTAAACAATTATATATGAATAATTGAATATTCGGTTTAATATTCAATTTATTTTAAAATTTTTTTTTTCCAATAAAATAAATTAAATATAGGTATTTGATATTATTATTAAAATTTATTTTCAATAAATTATCTAAAATTGTTTAACCAATTATATATGAATAATTGAATATTCGGTTTAATATTCAATTTATTTTAAAATTTTTTTTTTCCAATAAAATAAATTAAATATAGGTATTTGATATTATTATTAAAATTTATTTTCAATAAATTATCTAAAATTGTTTAACCAATTATATATGAATAATTAAATATTTGGTTTAATATTCAATTTATTTTTTAAAATTTTTTTTTCTCAATTAAATAAATCAAATAAATGTATTTGATATTATCATTAAAATTTATTTTCAATAAATTATTTAAAATTGTTTAAACAATTATATATGAATAATTGAATATTCGGTTTAATATTCAATTTATTTTAAAATTTTTTTTTTCCAATAAAATAAATTAAATATAGGTATTTGATATTATTATTAAAATTTATTTTCAATAAATTATCTAAAATTTTTTAACCAATTATATATGAATAATTAAATATTTGGTTTAATATTTAATTTATTTTCTAAAATTTTTTTTTCCAATTAAATAAATCAAATAAATGTATTTGATATTATTATTAAAATTTACTTTCAATAAATTATTTAAAATTGTTTAAACAATTATATATGAATAATTGAATATTCGGTTTAATATTCAATTTATTTTAAAATTTTTTTTTTCCAATTAAATAAATCAAATAAATGTAATTGATATTATTATTAGAATTTATTTTCAATAAACTATCTAAAATTGTTGAAACAATTATTTATGAATAATTGAATATTCGGTTTAATATTCAATTTATTCTAAAGTTTTTTTTTCCAATAAAATAAATTAAATATAGGTATTTGATATTATTATTAAAATTTATTTTCAATAAATTATCTAAAATTGTTTAACCAATTATATATGAATAATTAAATATTTGGTTTAATATTCAATTTTATTTTTTTAAAATTTTTTTTTCCCAATTAAATAAATCAAATAAATGTATTTGATATAATTATTTGAATTTTTTTTCAATAAATTATTTAAAATTGTTTAAACAATTATATATGAATAATTGAATATTCGGTTTAATATTCAATTTATTTTAAAATTTTTTTTTTCCAATAAAATAAATTAAATATAGGTATTTGATATTATTATTAAAATTTATTTTCAATAAATTATCTAAAATTGTTTAACCAATTATATATGAATAATTGAATATTCGGTTTAATATTCAATTTATTTTAAAATTTTTTTTTTCCAATAAAATAAATTAAATATAGGTATTTGATATTATTATTAAAATTTATTTTCAATAAATTATCTAAAATTGTTTAACCAATTATATATGAATAATTAAATATTTGGTTTAATATTCAATTTATTTTTTAAAATTTTTTTTTCTCAATTAAATAAATCAAATAAATGTATTTGATATTATCATTAAAATTTATTTTCAATAAATTATTTAAAATTGTTTAAACAATTATATATGAATAATTGAATATTCGGTTTAATATTCAATTTATTTTAAAATTTTTTTTTTCCAATAAAATAAATTAAATATAGGTATTTGATATTATTATTAAAATTTATTTTCAATAAATTATCTAAAATTTTTTAACCAATTATATATGAATAATTAAATATTTGGTTTAATATTTAATTTATTTTCTAAAATTTTTTTTTCCAATTAAATAAATCAAATAAATGTATTTGATATTATTATTAAAATTTACTTTCAATAAATTATTTAAAATTGTTTAAACAATTATATATGAATAATTGAATATTCGGTTTAATATTCAATTTATTTTAAAATTTTTTTTTTCCAATTAAATAAATCAAATAAATGTAATTGATATTATTATTAGAATTTATTTTCAATAAACTATCTAAAATTGTTGAAACAATTATTTATGAATAATTGAATATTCGGTTTAATATTCAATTTATTCTAAAGTTTTTTTTTCCAATAAAATAAATTAAATATAGGTATTTGATATTATTATTAAAATTTATTTTCAATAAATTATCTAAAATTGTTTAACCAATTATATATGAATAATTAAATATTTGGTTTAATATTCAATTTATTTTAAAATTTTTTTTTTCCAATAAAATAAATCAAATAAATGTATTTGATATTATCATTAAAATTTATTTTCAATAAATTATTTAAAATTGTTTAAACAATTATATATAAATAATTGAATATTCGGTTTAATATTCAATTTATTCTAAAGTTTTTTTTTCCAATAAAATAAATCAAATAAATGTATTTGATATTATTATTTAAATTTTTTTTCGATAAATTATTTAAAATTGTTTAAACAATTATATATGAATAATTGAATATTCGGTTTAATATTCAATTTATTTTAAAATTTTTTTTTTCCAATAAAATAAATTAAATATAGGTATTTGATATTATTATTAAAATTTATTTTCAATAAATTATCTAAAATTGTTTAACCAATTATATATGAATAATTGAATATTCGGTTTAATATTCAATTTATTTTAAAATTTTTTTTTTCCAATAAAATAAATTAAATATAGGTATTTGATATTATTATTAAAATTTATTTTCAATAAATTATCTAAAATTGTTTAACCAATTATATATGAATAATTAAATATTTGGTTTAATATTCAATTTATTTTTTAAAATTTTTTTTTCTCAATTAAATAAATCAAATAAATGTATTTGATATTATCATTAAAATTTATTTTCAATAAATTATTTAAAATTGTTTAAACAATTATATATGAATAATTGAATATTCGGTTTAATATTCAATTTATTTTAAAATTTTTTTTTTCCAATAAAATAAATTAAATATAGGTATTTGATATTATTATTAAAATTTATTTTCAATAAATTATCTAAAATTTTTTAACCAATTATATATGAATAATTAAATATTTGGTTTAATATTTAATTTATTTTCTAAAATTTTTTTTTCCAATTAAATAAATCAAATAAATGTATTTGATATTATTATTAAAATTTACTTTCAATAAATTATTTAAAATTGTTTAAACAATTATATATGAATAATTGAATATTCGGTTTAATATTCAATTTATTTTAAAATTTTTTTTTTCCAATTAAATAAATCAAATAAATGTAATTGATATTATTATTAGAATTTATTTTCAATAAACTATCTAAAATTGTTGAAACAATTATTTATGAATAATTGAATATTCGGTTTAATATTCAATTTATTCTAAAGTTTTTTTTTCCAATAAAATAAATTAAATATAGGTATTTGATATTATTATTAAAATTTATTTTCAATAAATTATCTAAAATTGTTTAACCAATTATATATGAATAATTAAATATTTGGTTTAATATTCAATTTATTTTAAAATTTTTTTTTTCCAATAAAATAAATCAAATAAATGTATTTGATATTATCATTAAAATTTATTTTCAATAAATTATTTAAAATTGTTTAAACAATTATATATAAATAATTGAATATTCGGTTTAATATTCAATTTATTCTAAAGTTTTTTTTTCCAATAAAATAAATCAAATAAATGTATTTGATATTATTATTTAAATTTTTTTTCGATAAATTATTTAAAATTGTTTAAACAATTATATATGAATAATTGAATATTCGGTTTAATATTCAATTTATTTTAAAATTTTTTTTTTCCAATAAAATAAATTAAATATAGGTATTTGATATTATTATTAAAATTTATTTTCAATAAATTATCTAAAATTGTTTAACCAATTATATATGAATAATTGAATATTCGGTTTAATATTCAATTTATTTTAAAATTTTTTTTTTCCAATAAAATAAATTAAATATAGGTATTTGATATTATTATTAAAATTTATTTTCAATAAATTATCTAAAATTGTTTAACCAATTATATATGAATAATTAAATATTTGGTTTAATATTCAATTTATTTTTTAAAATTTTTTTTTCTCAATTAAATAAATCAAATAAATGTATTTGATATTATCATTAAAATTTATTTTCAATAAATTATTTAAAATTGTTTAAACAATTATATATGAATAATTGAATATTCGGTTTAATATTCAATTTATTTTAAAATTTTTTTTTTCCAATAAAATAAATTAAATATAGGTATTTGATATTATTATTAAAATTTATTTTCAATAAATTATCTAAAATTTTTTAACCAATTATATATGAATAATTAAATATTTGGTTTAATATTTAATTTATTTTCTAAAATTTTTTTTTCCAATTAAATAAATCAAATAAATGTATTTGATATTATTATTAAAATTTACTTTCAATAAATTATTTAAAATTGTTTAAACAATTATATATGAATAATTGAATATTCGGTTTAATATTCAATTTATTTTAAAATTTTTTTTTTCCAATTAAATAAATCAAATAAATGTAATTGATATTATTATTAGAATTTATTTTCAATAAACTATCTAAAATTGTTGAAACAATTATTTATGAATAATTGAATATTCGGTTTAATATTCAATTTATTCTAAAGTTTTTTTTTCCAATAAAATAAATTAAATATAGGTATTTGATATTATTATTAAAATTTATTTTCAATAAATTATCTAAAATTGTTTAACCAATTATATATGAATAATTAAATATTTGGTTTAATATTCAATTTTATTTTTTTAAAATTTTTTTTTCCCAATTAAATAAATCAAATAAATGTATTTGATATAATTATTTGAATTTTTTTTCAATAAATTATTTAAAATTGTTTAAACAATTATATATGAATAATTGAATATTCGGTTTAATATTCAATTTATTTTAAAATTTTTTTTTTCCAATAAAATAAATTAAATATAGGTATTTGATATTATTATTAAAATTTATTTTCAATAAATTATCTAAAATTGTTTAACCAATTATATATGAATAATTGAATATTCGGTTTAATATTCAATTTATTTTAAAATTTTTTTTTTCCAATAAAATAAATTAAATATAGGTATTTGATATTATTATTAAAATTTATTTTCAATAAATTATCTAAAATTGTTTAACCAATTATATATGAATAATTAAATATTTGGTTTAATATTCAATTTATTTTTTAAAATTTTTTTTTCTCAATTAAATAAATCAAATAAATGTATTTGATATTATCATTAAAATTTATTTTCAATAAATTATTTAAAATTGTTTAAACAATTATATATGAATAATTGAATATTCGGTTTAATATTCAATTTATTTTAAAATTTTTTTTTTCCAATAAAATAAATTAAATATAGGTATTTGATATTATTATTAAAATTTATTTTCAATAAATTATCTAAAATTTTTTAACCAATTATATATGAATAATTAAATATTTGGTTTAATATTTAATTTATTTTCTAAAATTTTTTTTTCCAATTAAATAAATCAAATAAATGTATTTGATATTATTATTAAAATTTACTTTCAATAAATTATTTAAAATTGTTTAAACAATTATATATGAATAATTGAATATTCGGTTTAATATTCAATTTATTTTAAAATTTTTTTTTTCCAATTAAATAAATCAAATAAATGTAATTGATATTATTATTAGAATTTATTTTCAATAAACTATCTAAAATTGTTGAAACAATTATTTATGAATAATTGAATATTCGGTTTAATATTCAATTTATTCTAAAGTTTTTTTTTCCAATAAAATAAATTAAATATAGGTATTTGATATTATTATTAAAATTTATTTTCAATAAATTATCTAAAATTGTTTAACCAATTATATATGAATAATTAAATATTTGGTTTAATATTCAATTTATTTTAAAATTTTTTTTTTCCAATAAAATAAATCAAATAAATGTATTTGATATTATCATTAAAATTTATTTTCAATAAATTATTTAAAATTGTTTAAACAATTATATATAAATAATTGAATATTCGGTTTAATATTCAATTTATTCTAAAGTTTTTTTTTCCAATAAAATAAATCAAATAAATGTATTTGATATTATTATTTAAATTTTTTTTCGATAAATTATTTAAAATTGTTTAAACAATTATATATGAATAATTGAATATTCGGTTTAATATTCAATTTATTTTAAAATTTTTTTTTTCCAATAAAATAAATTAAATATAGGTATTTGATATTATTATTAAAATTTATTTTCAATAAATTATCTAAAATTGTTTAACCAATTATATATGAATAATTGAATATTCGGTTTAATATTCAATTTATTTTAAAATTTTTTTTTTCCAATAAAATAAATTAAATATAGGTATTTGATATTATTATTAAAATTTATTTTCAATAAATTATCTAAAATTGTTTAACCAATTATATATGAATAATTAAATATTTGGTTTAATATTCAATTTATTTTTTAAAATTTTTTTTTCTCAATTAAATAAATCAAATAAATGTATTTGATATTATCATTAAAATTTATTTTCAATAAATTATTTAAAATTGTTTAAACAATTATATATGAATAATTGAATATTCGGTTTAATATTCAATTTATTTTAAAATTTTTTTTTTCCAATAAAATAAATTAAATATAGGTATTTGATATTATTATTAAAATTTATTTTCAATAAATTATCTAAAATTTTTTAACCAATTATATATGAATAATTAAATATTTGGTTTAATATTTAATTTATTTTCTAAAATTTTTTTTTCCAATTAAATAAATCAAATAAATGTATTTGATATTATTATTAAAATTTACTTTCAATAAATTATTTAAAATTGTTTAAACAATTATATATGAATAATTGAATATTCGGTTTAATATTCAATTTATTTTAAAATTTTTTTTTTCCAATTAAATAAATCAAATAAATGTAATTGATATTATTATTAGAATTTATTTTCAATAAACTATCTAAAATTGTTGAAACAATTATTTATGAATAATTGAATATTCGGTTTAATATTCAATTTATTCTAAAGTTTTTTTTTCCAATAAAATAAATTAAATATAGGTATTTGATATTATTATTAAAATTTATTTTCAATAAATTATCTAAAATTGTTTAACCAATTATATATGAATAATTAAATATTTGGTTTAATATTCAATTTTATTTTTTAAAATTTTTTTTTCCCAATTAAATAAATCAAATAAATGTATATGATATAATTATTTGAATTTTTTTTCAATAAATTATTTAAAATTGTTTAAACAATTATATATGAATAATTGAATATTCGGTTTAATATTCAATTTATTTTGAAATTTTTTTTTCCAATAAAATAAATCAAATAAAGGTATTTGATATTATTCTTAAAATTTATTTTCAATAAATTATCTAAAATTGTTTAACCAATTATATATGAATAATTGAATATTCGGTTTAATATTCAATTTATTTTAAAATTTTTTTTTTCCAATAAAATAAATTAAATATAGGTATTTGATATTATTATTAATATTTATTTTCAATAAATTATCTAAAATTGTTTAACCAATTATATATGAATAATTGAATATTCGGTTTAATACTCAATTTATTTTAAAATTTTTTTTTTCCAATAAAATAAATCAAATAAAGGTATTTGATATTATTATTAAAATTTATTTTCAATAAATTATCTAAAATTGTTTAACCAATTATATATGAATAATTAAATATTTGGTTTAATATTCAATTTATTTTTTAAAATTTTTTTTTCCCAATTAAATAAATCAAATAAATGTATTTGATATTATTATTAAAATTTACTTTCAATAAATTCTTTAAAATTGTTTAAACAATTATATATGAATAATTGAATATTCGGTTTAATATTCAATTTATTTTAAAATTTTTTTTTTCCAATAAAATAAATTAAATATAGGTATTTGATATTATTATTAAAATTTATTTTCAATAAATTATCTAAAATTGTTTAACCAATTATATATGAATAATTGAATATTCGGTTTAATATTCAATTTATTTTAAAATTTATTTTTTCCAATAAAATAAATTAAATATAGGTATTTGATATTATTATTAAAATTTATTTTCAATAAATTATCTAAAATTGTTTAACCAATTATATATGAATAATTAAATATTTGGTTTAATATTCAATTTATTTTTTAAAATTTTTTTTTCCAATAAAATAAATCAAATAAAGGTATTTGATATTATTATTAAAATTTATTTTCAATAAATTATCTAAAATTGTTTAACCAATTATATATGAATAATTAAATATTTGGTTTAATATTCAATTTATTTTTTAAAATTTTTTTTTCCTAATTAAATAAACCAAACAAATGTATTTGATATCATTATTAAAATTTATTTTCAATAAATTGTCTAAAATTGTTTAACCAATTATATATGAATAATTGAATATTCGGTTTAATATTCAATTTATTTTAAAATTTTTTTTTTCCAATTAAATAAATCAAATAAATGTAATTGATATTATTATTAAAATTTATTTTCATTAAATTGTCTAAAATTGTTTAACCAATTATATATGAATAATTAAATATTCGGTTCAATATTCAATTTATTTTAAAATTTTTTTTTTGTTCCCAATTATATAAATCAAATAAATGTATTTGATATTATTATTAAAATTCACTTTTAATAAATTGTATAAAATTGTATAACCAATTATATATGAATAATTGAATATTCGGTTTAATATTCGATTTATTTTTAAATTTTTTTCCAATTAAATAAATCAAATAAATGTATTTGATAGTATTATAATTAAAATTTATTTTAAATTATTTAATATTGTTTAAATAATCCGATATTAACAATTGAATATTCGGTTTAATATCTAGTTTAAAATTTTTTTTTAAAATCAAATTAATCAAATAAATGTACCCAATAGTATTATTAAAATTTTACTTAACATTGATTAATCAATAATAAATTAGCAATTAAACATATAGTGCAATACACAACTGGGCTTAAATGTTTCTCCCTTCCTTTACAATAAATAAACCAATAATAACAATACGTTGTAAATATAAATTATTTAAATAAATTATTTAACATCGTGCGAATAATTATTGAATAATCAGTTAAATATTCAATTGATTTTCTAACAATTCTCCTTTTCAAGTTAAATAAACGAAATATAATATTTGAATATTATTGATAAAAGTAATTCCAATAAATTAATTAATCTTTTTTATATATATATACCAAACGTACAACGGGTATCCCTTCCTCTAATTAAAGTCAAAACCCTTTAATTAAAACTCCAAACAAGTAATTATCAAATTAGTTTATTTAAATAACCATTAAAACAAATAACTGTCTAATTAAATAATTAAAATATTTTTTTTATATATATATATATACTATTTTTCCTTCTTTTTTAAATTTCCAAGAGGAGTAATAATTTCCCTTTTCAATACGTACTTCATGGGTCTCTATCTTAAGGAGTAATTGAATAAATTTCATTCAATCAGAGCTTTTCTGTTGACTCCCATATGGATAAGGGCGACAAACCAGAAGGAAGTAAAAAAGGTCATAATTATAATACTCGCTCTAAAGGTAATTTTTACTTCGGAATACTTGGGTCAAAACCAACCAAAACTAAGGAAACAAAGACAATAATAGAAAAACCACCTGGCCCAAAAACAGTGGAAACCACTGAAACCAACTCGACCACTTCTGGTAACGAGGAAGAAACCAAATCATCAGTCATCGAAAACGAGACTACAGCACTATTCACTCCTAAAAACACGAATAACTCACGTGCCTTAATACCTATACGTCCTCAAATCCTATTCTCTGAAAATCAAAATACTATAAACAAATCTGAAATAAATCTAATAAACTTAGAAACCCCTTTGGTAAATATAAAAACTGAAGTCGAATCGGCGGAAACTATTAAAGAAAAAAATTATAAACTTTTATTAGAGAGAGCTGAAGCACAGCGCCTGGCTTTAATTGAAGCCGAGAAAGAGCGCAGAGCTAAAGAACTCGCTAAATTCAAAAAAGCTGAAGATTTTGAAACTTTCGCAAAAAGGCATAACGCCGAAGTAGCAACGAATAAACCAACTTTAATAAATAATATCTTAAACTATATTCCTACGTGGGGTACAACTAACCCACAAGTAAATTTCAATAATTCCACACCGATAAAAGCGTGGGTGGATATAAAAACTGAAAAAAATAATCCAAATTCATCTATCTTATCTACTCCTATTACCATTAACTTGAGGAACGACGATCTTTGTCGGAAAGAATTTCAAAACTACAGATCAAATACCTCCTCAAGTCTAGGTAATAATCTCTCCATCCGATTTTCTAATAGCCATTACGCAACGTGTAACGAAGAACAGTTCGAAAGAATTATTCAAGCCGAAGCTGAAGAAATAGCGAAAGCGCAAAAATTATTAGAAAATTGGGATCTATCGTCAAGTGACGAATTCGATACAATGTCTGAACGAGGTGAAGATTCAACCCCTAGTTGTGAAAAAATGAAAGAGGTAATGAATAGAGCAGCCTTTCTAAAAGGGGTTTGCGAGAATATTGTAAGCTATAATGGTAGAGCACAGGACTTGACACGTTTCCGCATCGAATGCGAAGAAACTCTCGACTTTGTGGGCGAAGAATTCGAAGAAGATCTGGTAGCACATATTGTCAGATCAAAAATTAACCGAGATACTAGAAACGATATGCCAAGTAGAAAGTTTAAAAAAATAAGCGAACTCATAAAAGCACTAAGAGAGTTGGTAAGCCGAACAAAAAGTAAAGGCATATTGGTAGGCGAATTATATAATATGTTTCAAAAAAAAGACGAAGGCGTAAAATCTTTTATCAGAAGGATAAAAGAAAAAGCAAATCAAATCGAAGAATTTCATATTCCTACAGATGTAGAAAACCCTTGTGAAGTAAAAGCAAAAATAAATGAGATGTGCGTAGAGGCCTTTTTGGCTGGAGTAATAGAAGATATCGGAGATCACTTAGATATCTCGAAAGATTGGGAAATGATTTGTAGGGAGGCCTATGAGAGAGAAGAAACAATTTTAAGAAGAAAAAGCTTGAGAAGAGAAGGTATTGAAGAAAGAAAGACAGGTAGAATAAATACGTGTCAAGTAGACGAAGAAGTTATCGTCAAGTGCAATACAGTACAGAGTATTGTACCAAAAGTAAGATTTAATAACAAACCTAATCAACCTCAAATTATATGCCAAGGTTGTCAAAGAAAAGGGCATACTTTCAAAGAATGTCGTACCGTTGGGCCGAACGCGGTCCAATGTGCAAGATGCTCATCAATGGGTCATCTAGAAGATGAATGTAAGCTAAAACCAATTACATGTCAATTTTGCGAGAAACTTGGTCACACAGCAATGGAATGCAAACTCTTTCAATCACAACAAGCAAGAACCCAAAGTAAGCGAAATGCAAACTACAGTTGGAGAAATAACTTTCCTCCAAACTCTAATACCTATAATCAAAATCGCTTTAATTCTAATAATGCCAATTCTAATAATACTAGTTACAACTCTAGAAATAATTCATATAATCGTTCTAGCAACACTTCTAATAATTATAATAACAATAATAATACAAATAACCGTAATAATGCTAAACTTAATGAGGACAATGATAAAGCGTCATTATTTTGCAAGTTCTGCGAAAGAATCGGACACTTAGAAGACTCTTGCTACACGAAAATATTTTACGAGAGAATGCCGGGAAACGGGAGACCGTCCCCTCAGAACAAAGGGGACGGGCCAGAAAATTAAACATAAAATCAACTCACTCACACTCGAACCATTCTGAAATTATAAATTCAATTGATAACCAAAAAAATTCTAAAAAACTTATAAATTCTGAAAATTCTAAAATTCTTATAAATAATTCAAATATTAACAATAAATTACCACAAAAAAGTAATGAAATCTCAATTTCTGAAAAAAATCTCATAAATGACTCATCTTCTAATATAAAAGCAGTAATATCAATAAATTCAAAAGACTTCAATTGTATACCTTTTATAAAAATTAAAATCAACAATACTGATATTAAAATGATGTTAGATTCAGGGGCTACTCCAAATTTACTAAAAATTTTATACGCTTCTGGTATGGAAATTTATGATGAAAATAAAATTTATTCACTACAAGGTATATCAGAAGAAACTATCGATACTCTGGGAAAAGTAAAAGAGATTTTAGGGGAAGAAATTGAATGTTTACTAATTCCAGATAAAGTACCAATCCAATGTGCGGGCATATTGGGTGCTGAATTCTTTGAAAATACTGGGGCTAAATTAAACTTTGAAAATCATAAATTAGAAATATCAGAAAAATTTTGCTTATTTGAAAATCCAGAAATAGAGGGTATGTTAAGACTACCACCAAGTAGTCGAAAAATATTTTCTTTAAAAATTAAAAATAATAATTTTAAACAAAGGTATATTGAACTATTAAATTTAGAAAAGGGAGTTATAGCAGGAGAATGTTTAATCACTAATAAAAAGGGGTTAATATATCTTCCAATTTTTAATACAAATAATTATGAGATCATTATGAAAATACCAGAAATTGAGATCCATGACTTTGATTTAATTAGAAATCCACTCGAAGAGGTGAAGGAATCCGAAACCAACACTTCCATAGAGTCGGAAATTCTATTTCCTTTTTCAAATACAGCTCATAATAATTTAAATAATAAAAAAATCGACGAAAGTAACGACCTTATTTGTTGTGCGCACAATCAAATAAAAGGTTCTTTAAATTTTAAAAAAAGTATAAATCATTTTAATGTTGTACGTCAAACTGATGACCCTACAGATTCTCTTACATCTGTACATGCGTCACAGGGTTCTGCAACTAATTTTTTAATGTTGTACGTCAAACTGATGACCCTACAGATTCTCTTACATCTGTACATGCGTCACAGGGTTCTGCAACCAATTATTTTAATGTTGTACGTCAAACTGATGACCCTACAGATTCTCTTACATCTGTACATGCGTCACAGGGTTCTGCAACTAATTTTTTTAATGTTGTACGTCAAACTGATGACCCTACAGATTCTCTTACATCTGTACATGCGTCACAGGGTTCTGCAACAAATTCTTTTTATGTGGTACAAAAGCCACACGACTCTACAATTCATAATAATGAAGAGTCAGTAACGAAATCTCAGGATGTCAGACGTGACCCTGAGTATAATCAATTTTTTAATAATAAAACAAATAAAGTTTATACTACAAAAATATATAAAAATTCTAACAAAAAGATGGAATCTGATTCATCGGAAGTTACGGGAAATAAACAAGTAAACTTATCAAACATTAAAAATAATAATAATGAACGAATTAAAAAAGTAAAAGACTTATTAAGACTCGAACATTTAAACACCGAAGAATCAGATCACATCGATAAAATCCTGCATAAATATGCAGATAGGTTTCAACTACCAGATGAACCACTGCAAGCTACACATTTAATCCGTCATTGTATCCCTACGATTGACGAAATGCCCATTAATAATAAAATCTATCGACCTCCTCACAAATTAAGAGAGGAAGTAGAAGAACAAGTCCAAGATGGTTTACGTAACGGCATTATCAAACCTTCTGAAAGCCCGTACAACTGTCCTGTCTGGATCGTTCCAAAGAAACCCGATTCTAAGGGTAATAAAAGGTTCAGAATGGTCATTGATTACAGGCCACTCAATGAAAAAACCGTCACTGACGCTTTTCCTCTTCCCAACATTAATGATATTTTAGATCAATTAGGAGGTTCACAATATTTTTCTGTATTTGACTTAGCGTCAGGGTACCATCAAATTGAAATGGACCCGATCGATGCTCCTAAAACTGCTTTTTCTACTCCTTGGGGGCATTGGGAATTTACTCGTATGCCGTTTGGGCAGAAAAACGCACCTGCAACTTTTCAAAGACTCATGAATTTAGTCTTTGTAGGTATGCAAGGTATATCTATGTTTATTTATCTTGACGATATAGTCGTTTTTGCCAAAACATTAGAAGAACATGGTCAGAAATTGGAGCAAATGATGGAAAGGCTTCGAAAAGCCAATCTTCGTTTGCAACCCGATAAATGCGAATTCTTAAAGCCAGAAGTTCACTATTTAGGACATATCATTGGCAAAAAAGGCGTAAAACCAGATCCAGATAAGGTTAAAGCAGTTAAAAATTTTCCTCAACCTAAAAATCAAAAAAATATTCGTCAATTTTTAGGCCTGAGCGGATATTACCGCAGATTCATTTCTAACTATTCAAAAATTGCAAAACCACTAACGAATTTATTAAAAGACGAAACGCCGTTTATCTGGGGAAAGGACGAAAACACATCCTTTGAAAATTTAAAAACAAAAATGTGCGAAGCTCCTATTCTTCAATATCCTGACCTAGATAAACCATACATTATTACAACTGACGCTTCAGGATATGCTATCGGCGGTGTACTCTCACAAGGTGAAATTGGAAAGGATAAGCCCATTGCTTATTACTCCAGAGCCTTGAGGGGAGCCGAATTACGATACAGTACCTATGAAAAAGAAGCTCGTGCTATCCTAGACTCTGTACTTAATTTTAGAACTTATGTATACAATTCTGATTTCACTGTAGTTACCGACCATGAACCATTGAAATGGTTCAGTAGCCCTGTAAATAATAATAATAGAATTTGTAAATGGCGACTAAAATTAGCCGAGTATAAATTCAATATAGTGTATAAACCTGGTAAATTAAATTTAAACGCTGACGCCTTATCACGAAATCCGATTGATATGCCAGAATGTGATCCAGATATAAATGTTTTTGTTACTACCAGGAGTAAATTGAAGGAACCTCAACCTATTGTTGATAATAAAACTCCGGAAATTGAGCCTGTAGTAACAACAAAAAAGAATAAACGTGGTAGACCCAAGAAAGATAAAATAGTCGCTGAGCCACCTGTACTTCCTAAAAAGAAGAGAGGTCGGCCTTGTAAACAATTCATCCCCGAACCAACAATAGAACCTGACTTCATCGATAACGAACAACCTGATAATGAAAGTACTCACCAAATGATTGAGAAAGACAGGGACAGTTCAGAAGATGAGATCAGACCTATTGTCCCGGATGAATTCTTTGACGATGAAAATGTACCCTTACTCGAAGATGTTGAAGACGAATTAACCACTGATATAAATAAAAACATTAAAATATCTAAAGATCCTTTCCAAATTCAGAAAGACAATAAACTTTATTTTGTATCCGAAATGGGTGATCCATGCGACACGGGCGCAGAAATCTTATCTTTAAAACATTCTAATATTCTAAAAAAACCTACATCAGTAGGAAATGTACATTGTAAATTAATTGGTAAAAAATTATATTTTGCCTTAGTTATAAGAAGAAGAGAAGGTGAATCAGTAATTAATCTTTTAGAATACATAAAATCAGCTTTTAAACAAGATCATGAAATTATGATTGAAAAAGAAGTAGAGTCATTTGCTATTTCAAAAACAAATAAAATTTGTAATGTTCCATGGGAAGAAATCTTTGAATTAATAAAAAATGAATTTGAGGGGAGTAAAATCAAATTAACTATTTTTACAAATGAGGTCACGTATGTCACTGAAGATAATAGAGATAAAATTTTTTACGAATCTCACGTGTCACCAATTGGGGGACACAAGGGGGTAAATAAAACTTTTGAAAGAATTCGTGAAAATTATATTTGGGAAAATTTAAAAACCGATATAAATCTTAGAATTCAACACTGTCTAGATTGTCAAAAAAATAAATTATTCAGAAACAGAACAAAACAACCAATGGTCATAACAGACACACCAAAAGCTGCTTTTGAAAAAATAGCCATGGATGTGGTTGGACCATTGACCACTAGTCGAAATAACAATCAATATATTCTTAACATGCAATGCCTATTAACTAAGTTTGTAATTGCAGTAGCAATACCGAATCAAACTCCTCCGATAATAATAAAAGCTTTTATCGATTATTTTGTTAGTTTCTATGGCACTCCAGTTACAATTCTTAGCGACAAAGGCAGAAATTTCGAAAGTATGCTCTTAAAAGCTATGTCTAAACGTTTTCAAATTGATAAAATAAGAACAACTGCTTTCCATCCGCAAAGTAATGGATCATTGGAAAGATCACATCATGTTCTTGGCGAATTTCTCAAACAATATGTAACTAATAAAAAAGATGATTGGGATGAATGGCTAAATCTAGCCACTTTATCATATAACTCGAGTGTCCACGAAGCTACCAAATTTACTCCTTTTGAATTAGTATATGGTCGTAAGGCAAGATTACCTTCTAACAAACCATTACTAGACTCGGAAAAGCTACCTACGTTTAATGGATATATGGAAAACCTGGTAGAAAACTTATATGAAATACAAAATTCTGCCAGGAATAATCTAATATCTGCTAAACAAAGGTCAAAAGAAAATTATGATAAAAAAATTAATCCTGTAAATTTTAAAATTGGTGATTACGTTTATGTCGAGAAAGGTCCAAAACCTGGTAAACTCTTTCCTCATTGGGATGGACCTTTCGAAATAATTAATGTATTCGATAAAGGAGAAGTAGAAGTAATGGATGGAGGAAAAAGGGAAGAAATATCTCCCAACAGATTAAGAAAATCCACCATTTCTCCCGAAGAAGCATTAATTATCGGCAAACAAAAATCAAAAGAAAAAAATACAAAAATATCAAATGAAGACAGTGATAGTGATATCACAGAAAATTAATAAATAAATTATTCACTTAACTATACTCTTTTCTATACTTTTAAAACACTTAACTATAAAACTATAATCTTATAAGCATGTAAATCGACGTCGAGGTACCTTAGTACCTCCCGACGCTCATACTAACTGTGGGGGGGGAGAATATGAATATTCGAACCTACCTACAGTCTAAGAATATATTTAATTAAATAATAAATTACAGGATAAAGAAAAACAGCAACATGCACTCTCTCTACGTCCTATTATTCACCATTTGGGTGGCTCAAAGCAACGCCCTGATTGGGTATGATTGCGCCGGGCCTATGCTCAATACGACAACAATATCGTTAACAGACGTTGACGATTGCAACATCGCCAGAGATCCTGTAAAAATAAGCAGGCAACAACTTATTCTGAGTGAACTAGCTGCCTATAGTCACGCAGAAGTATGGCTATGCAAAGTTGAAGTTAGCCGAATTGTATTCAATTGTGGTGTAACAACAGATTACGTAGCAATAACTAATAACGGTTTTGCGAAATACATCCAA
>WSYQ01000376.1:0-30483 GCA_011426435.1 Lysiphlebus fabarum | reverse complement strand
TTGGTTATGGTAGTGATCCAAATGCTCAAGATGTCAATGGAGCAACATGTCTTCATCTTGCTGCAGCTGCATCAAATCAATCTGATAAATCAAGTGAATGTGTACAATATCTTTTGGATCATAGAGCAAATCCTCATGTACGTGATAAACGAGGATTTACAACAATTCATTATGCTGTTTCTGGTGGTAATCAAGCAGCACTTGAAGCTCTTCTTCATGATTCTGCTTTTGGAAAAACTCAATTATCATTATTTGTTGGTGGAACAACAAATTCTTTAACAACAAATTCATTAATTCATCATGACAATCAAGAACTTCCAATTCCATCACTTACACCTTTACATATTGCAGCCTATCATGGTCATTCAGAGATTTTAAGACTTCTTTTACCATTATTCCCTAGTACAAATATACGTGAAGATACTGGTAAAACACCTTTAGATCTTGCTGCATATCGTGGACAAGAACAATGTGTTAGTCAATTGCTTAAATGTGGAGCTGTTGTATCAGTTCAAGATAATATTACAAAACGTACACCAGTACATTGTGCTGCTGCAATGGGACATACTAATTGTCTTAAATTACTTCTTCAAAGTACTGAAGATCCATCAGTTATTGATAAATGTGATGCTAAATATCGTACTCCATTAACACTTGCTGTAGCAAATAGTGTTAAAGATTGTGTTTCATTATTACTCAAATATAAAGCAGATTGTAATTTACCGGATATTAATAAACATACACCACTTTTTCGTGCTGTTATACAAGAAGAAGATTTACCCATGGTTGAAATGCTTCTTGAACATGGTGCTAGAGTTTCAGCTCAAGATTTAAATGGTAAAACTCCACTTCATTTAGCTGCTGCTTGTGGACAATTAAATGCACTTGCTGCACTTGTTAAAACTGATCCATCAGCTGTAACTCTTAAAGATGATCAAGGATGTACAGTTCTTCATTGGGCTTGTTACGATGAAAATGCTAAATGTGTTGAATTTTTACTTGATCATAATCTTGTTGATACACTTGAAGGTAATCCATTTTCTGCTGTACATTGTGCTGTTCATCAAGGTTCATTTAAATGTCTTGAGCTATTAATCAATAAATTTGGTGGACAAACAGTAGCAGCACCACGTGATACACCTGGTGGAAGATTACCACTTCATATTGCTGCTGCTGCAGGATCTTTTGAGTGTGCAAGATTAATTTTATCATCAGTTGGTCCAGATCTTGCAGGACTTGAAGCACAAGATTATGCAGGACGAACACCACTTCTTAGTGCTGCAATTACTGGTCATATAAATACAATTGAATTATTAATTGAATGGAAAGCTGATATTAGAGCTGTTGATTCAGCTAATAATTCAGCACTTCATTTAGCTTGTCAAAGACGTCATTCAACAGCTGCTTCACTTCTTCTTGATAGAATTGAAGCACTTGGCAATAATAAAGATAATCTTAAAAAATCACAAAATCAAATGAAGCTTACTATTAACATGGTAAATAAACAACAAAAAACACCACTTCATCTTGCTGCAAGAAATGGACTTGTTAGTGTTACCAGAAAATTATTACAACTTGGTGCTAGTGTTGTTGCTGTTGATTCTGATGGTTTAACTCCAGCACTTGCATGTGCACCAAATCCAGCAGTTGCCAAGTGTCTGGCAACTATTCTTGCAACTCACGGTTAGTATTTTTAATCAATTTACTTGATAGATATATTTTTTAGTTACTTCTTTATAAATTATATTATTTATATATTAATTTTTTTATTAACAGGACAAAATTGGGAATCTACCAAACAAGCACCATCAATTCAACAAACATCTGAAGTTTATTTAAATGGAAGAATCAATGACTCTCAGCACAGTTCTGATTCTGAATTTTACTGACGTCGTTTGATGCGTTCACACGCTGATTTTTTTATAATAAATATTTAAAAGTAATATCAATATTACTGCGACTTGAAGAGGACTGCTCATTTCTCCGATTTTTATTATTATTATTATTTTTATAACTGTATCTTTTTTAAAACTTGATAATAATTTTATAAATTTGACGATGATGATGATGATGATGATAAGAATGGGACATGAATGAAATGATTGACTTATTTTATATTGCTTTATTGTGTGTTCAAACATCACATTTTATACTTATTACAGTATAAAAAAATTAGGTACTAATAAATTTTTTTTTTTAAATTAAATGCTCTCAGGATTTGATTAATTTGTTTATTAATAAACTAATAAATTAAAGTCTAAAATAAAAGGTTATGTATTTTCAATTGTATATAAACAAAAAACAATGCAATCATAAGAATTTTCAAAATAATAAAAAAAAAAACTAATTAATCTATGACATAGAAACCACGTGTATTGATGTTGTCTCTCTCTCTCTCTCTCTTACTGTCGCTCTCTTTTAGCTGATAGAAAAAAAAAAAACGAGTATGGCGTCTGTATGATGAACTATGATTGGTTTTACAAGAAGTATAAGACACGTTGTTATTGATGACAAGATTTTGATCTTACAAAAAAAAAATATATTTACAAAAATGCACAATAATATAAATAAACCGTTAATTTACAAAGTTACAAATGAGTGTAAAACAACAAAAGCAAGAGTTGGAAAAATGACACTAGTTCATCATCATGTTGATACTCCAGTTTTTATGCCTGTTGGAACACAGGTTTGTTTAAAATTCATTGTTATTTTTTTTTATAGGTTATACAGATGGCATTGTTTACATAAATTAATTAAAAATATATGATTAAAATATTTTTAGGGTACATTAAAAGGTTTATTACCTCAACAACTAGAACAATTAGATTGTCAAATAATGTTAAGTAATACTTATCATTTGGGAATCCGTCCGGTAAATAATATTAATTTTATTTTTTAGTAGATATAATTATTTTTATTATTTTTAGTAATTAATCTATTTATTTATTTATTTATTTAAGGGACCAGAAATTTTAAAAGAAGCAGGTGGTCTTCATAAATTTATGAATTGGAATAGAGCATTATTAACAGATTCTGGAGGATTTCAAATGGTATCTTTAATGAAATTAGCCGAAGTTACTGAAGATGGTGTTAAATTTAGATCACCATTTGATGAAAATTCTGAATGTATGTTAACACCAGAACATTCAATAGAAATACAAAATGCAATTGGTGCTGATATAATGATGCAGTTAGATGATGTTATACCAACAACATCAACTGGTCCTAGAGTTGAAGAAGCAATGCATCGAACAACTAGATGGTTAGATCGTTGTTTAGCTGCTGATAAACGTCCACATGAACAAAGTATATTTCCAATTGTTCAAGGTGCTTTAGATGAAAATTTAAGACGTCAAAGTGCTGAGGAACATATTAAACGTGATGTCAATGGTTTTGCAATTGGTGGTTTGAGTGGTGGAGAAAGTAAAAATGATTTTTGGCGAATGGTAGATGTTAGTACAGATCTTCTTCCAAAAAATAAACCAAGATATCTTATGGGTGTTGGATTTGCTGTTGATTTAGTTGTATGTGTTGCACTTGGAGTTGATATGTTTGATTGTGTTTTTCCAACAAGAACAGCTGTAAGTATTTATTTAAAATTTCAATCAATATGTGAAAAAAAAAAAAAAAAATTAATAAATATATATTTATATTTACAGAGATTTGGATGTGCATTAATTAGAACTGGACAATTGAGTTTACGTCAAAAAATTTATAAAAATGATTTAAAACCAATTGATGAAGATTGTGATTGTTCAACATGTAAAACATATACAAGAGCATATATTCATCATATTGTAACTGTTGAGACAGTTGCTTGTCATCTTTTAACTGTTCACAATATTGCATTTCAACTAAAACTTATGAAAGACATTCGTACAAGTATTATCAATCAAAGTTTTCCACAATTTGTCAAAGAATATATGGCTACTTTGTATTCCGATAAAAATTATCCAAAATGGATAATAGATGCACTTAATTCTGTTAATATTAATTTAGTAGAAAGTTGATGATCATTAAAAATTAGCATAAATTAAATTTTCAATATCTACAAGTATTAATTTATTTTATCAACTTAATCATCAGGCAGGCACATTTAATTTTTTTCTGTTTTTTTTTTAAATAATTTATTATGAATAATTATTTAAAAAAAATATAATCATCACATAAAATCATCTGAATCATAGCCAGCCTCTGTGTTGGTTGTCATTTTATTTTCAGTAAAAAGAGATGTGTAACTTCTTATTTCTGCTTCTTCTTGTCTTTTTTTTTCTTCAATTTTTTCTTTTTCTTTACGTTCACGTATTATTTTTTTTTGATCTTCTCTTTCTTTTCGATCTCTTTCTTCACGTTCTCCTCGAAAATTTGGTTCAGCTGATCTTTTTGTTTTATTTAAACGATTAACAATTGCATTGATTCTTTTGGCGATTTTCATTTTTCTAACTTCTTTTTCTTTGTGAAAACTAACTTGACCAACTTCCATGCCCGGTGTTTTTTTTAAATTCGCCCACATTGTGTAAACAATACCAACGTCATTGACTTTATTACCTTCAATACTGTTGGCTTTTACAAGTTGTGCAGCATCTTCAAGAACCGAACTCGGTATATCATCTATTGTTTGTCCCTACAAAAACAATTTTTATTATTTTATTATTATCAATTATTAAATTTATGTTAAAAATGTAATATATTTGAATTTTAATATACTAACTGGTCGAAGTCGAAGATAAACATGGGCAGATGAAAATTTATCTACGTGAAACCAAACATCTTCTGGCCAGCCCCATTTTATTAAATCCTCATCTAAACAAAATAAACTATTAATTTGAATATCTAATTAATAATTTTATTTCTAAATAAATAAATTAAATATAAAATACGTACTTTCATGTTTATCGACACCCATAAATAAGGTAACAGGAGGTTGAACAACTAAAATTTATAAATAAAACAAAAAAACAATGATAAATTAATAAATTTAATCAGAGAAAAAGAAAATAACAACATAGGTTATATCTCGAATACGTAAATAAGGCTTATTATTTTAATTTTATTTTTAAAAATATAAATATTATAATATTATAATTGTTTTTTACCATCACTTTCAAAAAAAAATACCATTCTTGATTGATAATTATTATAATAAATACACGTGGAAAAACAGTGCTGTTGATATTTTATTGTTTTTTTTTTTGTTATAATGACATTTTGACCAATGACATCGTTAATAAGTATAATACTTCGGTATTATACACTGGTGACAATTACAAAAAAAAAAAAAAAATGTTTGGACAGGTACAAAAAAACAATAGTGCCACTATAAAAAAAAGCTTTTTCCTATAAAACTGGTGAAAATAATTTTTCTGAGTTTATCCGGATGTAGCTAAGGAAAAGAATGCCTCGAAATTTCGTCATGACCACGCACTTGCTCAATAACGTGCATTCTTTAGTGATTTATTTTTTTTCCAATTTATTTTTACGCATGAGCACTTGGATGCGCAGTGAGATAATGGGCTGATATCTCAACTACAAATAATAAAATATAGTATGTTCTACTCGAAAACAATGAGCTAGTTTCTCTTGCAATCATGGAATAACGCTCGGTACATGTGCAAATGATGCCTCAACGACATCACCGTCCTGTCGTCTCGGCATCATTTGCACATGCGCCTCGAGTTATTCCATGATTGTGCGAGAAACTGCCACATTGCCTCCTCGTAAAACAATATACTATATTTTATCTTTATTTTTCGAGTAATGACACAAATGACGTATTCGACGCCACTTTTTTTCATCAAGTTTTCATAATAATGCACATGCCCATGTTTATGCGCAATAAATGGAAAAAAAATCACCGTTATTTATTTTTTTAATTTACTTTTGAGCATGCGCAGTTAGATGCGTAGTAAGCTACAAGTCAGTTGACAACAACGTAGTACGTAATGGATCGATAAGATTATGTTTTATTCCATATTTTTTTAGGAATTTGTACAATATACGCCTAAAAATCAACCGAAAAACTCACGTGGTTTTTTTTCTTCTGTGCGTATGTGTGGTTGGGATATGCAAAAAAAAAAAGTGGATTTTTGCGTAACTGGATTTTTTTTCTTCATTTACCATTTGTTACCCATATCAAATTATTGGTTATGTGATAACTATGACTGTTTTATTTATAATACATGTTTTTTCATTAATTAGAAGACACGGATAATTTTTTATTTTGCTATTATTTATTGCAATTATTCACTTAATATTCTAATATCATATTATTAAATTATTAAATTATTAAATATATAATCAATTATTAGAAGTTCTGTATTTGTTTACGTATAAAAATGTAGTTTTTTTTTTGTTTGTTTACTCTATTTATTTATTTATATTAGCAAAAATTTAATAAATAAGAGAATTTTTTGCTAGTAGAGTGAAACCGTCAGAAGAAGTTTACAATGATCAATCAGCGCATGCGCGAGAATATAACGATACATGGAAAATCTGTATATGTATGTGACTGATTGAAAAATTCGGTAAGGAAGTGGAAACACAGACACGCAAATTTTATATGTATTGATATGTATAACTGAATTCTGGCGCATGCGCTGATTGATCATCGTGATCTTCTTCTGACGGTTTCACTCTATTAAGTTTTGATGCCATAGGGGGCGTTTCTAAGTTTCCTACTTTTTGACAGTTCAGACAGTATAATACTGTCTGAAAGTATTAAACATTAGAATTGATCATTTACCCAACACTGGCTACGAATAGTTTTTTAAATATACCAAAACACCCACAAAAACACCTGTGATCTCCAAGTGTGACTCGACACGTAAATAAATAAACATATTTTCTACGTACCTTCCATTGTATTTTTGATGTCTGTCAGTTTAATTAAGATAGCAACAGATTTTTCGGCTGTCTCAGTGTTATTATAAATTTTTATAATTATATAAAATAATTTCTTGACGTTAAAATTAGCCTGGCATAAAAAAAAATCTAACACCGTCGACCTACAAAATTATTCAATAATAAATTAGATTTTAACTGTAAATTCTATCTTAAGGTAAATAAAAAAAAAAAAAAAAAAACAAATTACAACAATTAAAAGTGTTTATTGTTATTAATGAACTTTCAGATATTTTGATTGTACTTTTATAAAAAAAATGGATGTAAGCTCTTTATTTCGTGCTTCTGTGAAAACAATTAGTCTTCGACAAAAAAATTTAGACACTGATGTTACCCGACCAATTTTGAGAAAAAGAAAACAAGAATCAGCTTTTCGTAAAAAAACAGAATCACTTGTTAATCAAATTTCAAAATTACAATCTTTTCTTCTTGAAAATCGTAGTTCATATTTAAATTTTGCTCATCATTCAGCAGTAAATGGAAGAATTGGAGATGTTGAACGTAATCAAATTGACAATGAAGTACAAAAAATAATATCATCATCATTACAAACAATTGATGATTTAAAAAATGAAATATCTGATGTTGATTTTTCACAAAATTTTAAACATCAAAAAAATGTCATTTATCATATTGAAGAATATTTAAAAAATGTTAGTAAAATATATTCTGAACAAAAAGCTATGAGAGTAAAAAAAGAAATGGAATTTCGTAAAATGTCTAAATTTGATTTATCAAATGAATTAATAAATAATGATTTTTTAAAACAAAAAAATTTTCATACGGATATAAATAATGATGTTAATTATAAAAATAAAAATTCATCAAATGATTCAAGTCCATTAAATATACAAGAAATTAATGGAGATGAAAATTTATTAAGTTATGAAGAAGATATACCATCTGAAGATATGCAAATGCTTGAAGATGAAAATAAACAACTTTATAATGAATTGAATACATTGACAGAAGAAGTTAAAATGATTGAAAGTAAAGTTGTACATATTGCTCAATTACAAGAAATGTTTACTGAAAAAGTATTAACACAAGATCGAGATCTTGATAAATTAATGACAACTGTAGTTGGTGCAACTGAAAATGTTAAAGATGCAAATGAACAAATAAGACAAGCAATTCAAAGAAATGCTGGTCTTCGTGCATTTATATTATTTTTTATTGTAGTTATATCATTTTCTCTTTTATTTTTGGACTGGTATAATCCTTGAATTAAATATTTCAATAAAATTAGCTATAAATAATAAACTTTTTGTAATTTTTTCAATCAATCAATAAAAAGTAACACAAAAATTCTTTAATTTTGTTGATAAAAAAAATAAATATCTTTTTGGAAAATTAATGTTAATTGTAAAAAAAGAAAAAAAAAAAAAATGATACAATTAAATTGACAAAAATAATCTAGTTTTATTTATATCAAGAAAAAAAAAACAGATTGTACAAAAGATATGTAGATACAAAAGTTGTTTCAAGTCATATTTTTTTTTTTTTTATGAATAATCAATGAAAAAGGATGAAAAAAAAAAAAAAAACCATAAAATTCGTAATAAACGATAATTAAAATAAAAATACTAATCTTATGGTTTAACATAATCATGTTTGTAAACTAATTGTTCTTCGTGGTCAACAACTCTCCCCTCAATGAGACACTGCATAATCCATTTACTGGATACAAGTGGAGAACCAAATGCATGAGCATTAAATTTAAGCCAGTCGGGACAGTATTCATCAGTCAAAACAAAAGTTGCTTCTTCAAATCTTTCTTCTAAATAAAACATAAAAAATAATTTAAAAAATTAAATAACAATAATTATTTATTTAAATATTAAATAAAATTTATTAAATTTTATTGATAAAAGTTTTAATAATTATCATCATGTTAATTTACTTACGTGCATGCTTAACAATTCTAATTCCACCACCAAGATTTTGAATAATTTTTGACCAAAATTGAAGAAAAAAATTATTTTTCTCTGTTTGTGCTATAGCAGCAATAGCATGAGTAAATGGTTTTGCTGATGGTCGATTACAAAATTCAGTATATGCTTTTGCTTGAAGACTCCAACCGGCTGGTAATTCATATGATGAAGGAGTTATTAATTTATTTTCTTGACAAGAATGTATAATCCAAGTATGATTATAAGCTCTTATTCCAACTGACATACAAAGTAATGAATTTAATGATACATTTGGTACATTTGTTACTAATTTTGTATTGATATAAGATGATTCTGGTATATCAGAAAATTTTTCATAAACAATACCACCACCAGCTTTTATTTGTTCAGTTAATCTATCTCTTAATAATGGTTTTCTTGTCCATTCAAGTTCATTATCTGTTTCTGGTTCTGAATGTGAATCAATAACTGTACTATTTTCATCAGCATATCTATCAATTGTTTGTACTGATACACAAACAATCATAAAACATGTACCTGAAAAAATTTTTGATCCTGATGGTGGTATTGGTCCAAGTTTTTTAATAATTTCTTGATCATCTTTTTTTTTATTATTTTTAGCTTTACCTTTCATTCTATTAACTGGTCCCTTTATTGATATATCATTTGGCATATCAGTTATTTCTTCTTGTACGCCATTAAAACCACTTTTTTCAACTGCATAATTTCTTAAACATTTTACCATATGATTTACTTCATTTTTATCTTTAATTTTAGAACTTGAACTTGATGGTTGAACTTCTGATAATAATACTTTTGATAAATTTTCAGTAATTGTTTTATTTCCATTTGATTTTGGAGTTGAATCATTTGATTGTTTATTTATTTGTGATGTTAATGGAACAATATTATTTTCACTATTTTGAAGCATTTTAATTTGTTTTGAACTCATAAATGTATCTTTTAAATTAACAGTTTCTTTTTTATGATCTTCAGTTTCAACTACAAGATCTAAATATTTAACTTTACTATTATTATTATTACAAACTGATTTAATAACTGCAACATAACTATATCTATCATTTTGAGTACGATAATGTATTTCTAAATTAACAAGATTTTTTGGTATTGGAATAACTAAATTTTCATTTATAATTTTTGATTGACCATCCAAAAATTTAATATCTAAAAAGTTATCTTTTGATCTTTTTACAACTTTTGCTGGATAATATATATTATCATGTGTCCATTTAGCATAACATAATTGACCTATTAAATCATCTTTTACATCATTAATAGAACGTGGTGTATTATTTCTTAATAAAGTAGTACAACGTCTTGTTGGTGTTGAAGGTAATTGACGTGATGGTAAAGATGAATTACTAGTTGGTGATTTTTCAATAGTTGGTGATTTTTCATTAGTTGGTGTTTCAACTTTTGATTCATCAGTAATTGCCATTGAATTTTTTTTTGTTAAATTTTTACTTTTTTTTGTAATTTTATTTTTTTTAATATTTTTTGATTTTTCATTTATTGAAGATTTTGAATTTTTTACAACTTCAGGAGTTGATGTTGATAATTTGCCTTGTTCTATTGATTCATTTTGTTCACTTTCTATATAATAACTAAATATTTCAGCATCAACAAATTGTAAAATAGTTGATGTTAAAAGATTAACATTTTTCCAGTCTTTTTTTGATTTTTCATTTGATTCATCAACAATTTTTTTTGATTGTTTTGGTACACCTTGAGGTAAACAAAATTCATTTTTATCATTTTTATTATTTTTATTTCCATTTTTATTTGATTCTGCTGATGATGAGCTTGATGAACTTACTGTAGATATCAGTGAAACTCTTGGACATTTTGGTAATGTATATAAAGATTTAACTGATTTTGGTGAATCTGATTTTGGTGATGTATCTGGTTCTTTTTCAGAAGTAGAAATATCACGAGAAAATGAATCACTGTGAGATAGTTGATTAGTTGTACAATTAACAGTAACTATTTCTTTATTTACAAAGTCTTTTGTTAATTTATCAACATGATAAATTATTTTTAATTTTACATTAAAATTTATTTCTTTTGTAATTGGTGTTGATTTATCTGTTGAATTGACATCTTCAACTATAAAAGATTCACCTTCACTGTCACTTACTAAATTTAATACTTCAGGTAGTTTTTGTTGTATTAAATTTTTTGTTGTATCAATTGAATGTACTGGTGATTTGTTATTTATAGATGTTTTGACATCATTATTTCCATTAGTTACATAACCTTCTGTAATTTGATTATTTTTTGAATCAGATAATTTAAAACTATCATCTCCATTTTTCATATTAATCATACTATTTTCTTGTGATGAATCAAGAATAATTTTTTCTCCATCTTCATCAATTTCAACAAGTTCTTTAGGTTTTTTAGGTGGTTCATTTAATTTATCATAAAGTATTTCAAGACTATTTCGACTTTCTATTTTTTTTGTTGGAATGTCTAATGATTCATTGATAATATCATTTGTTTTATTTTCATTTTTGTCATTTGTAAATGTACAATCTTCATTATTTATATTTTTATTTACAACCAATTTTGTATCATTTGTGTCGGAATTTTTAATTTCACCGTTATTCAAATCTTCTATTGAATCTGATTTTAAATTTTTTTCTTCTACAAGTTCATTTTTTAATGCTTCTGAAGTATTAATTTGTAAAGAATTCTTTGTACTATTGCTGATTGATGTGTCATTTGAAGTTGTCATTTTGTTACGATCATCACTGAATGCATCATTGGTAGAAAATGTTCGTGAAATTTTTGTGGCTTGGTCATCGGAATCATCTAATTTTCGTTTACAACTTTCACCATTACCAATGTGAAGTATTTTATTTTCTTCTTTTAATTTTTCACTGTTGTCACTGTCGTTAATATTATTATCATTTTTTTTTTCATTCACAGTGTCACTGTGATTAATCGGTTCATTTAACTGTGATGTTGGTTCTTTTGTAGTACCGGCATCGGCAGTGCAACTTTTATTTGTAATAATATCTGAAGGAACATCTTGTTTTTCATTTAAACTTTTTTTTATTTCATCGTGTTCATTTTCTGTGTCCATTTTTTCAATAATATCTTCATTTTTTTGGTCTTGAGTGACCGGAATATCGTTTGTCTTTTCTGACATTTTTTTTTTCAGCTGCTTATGATTTGAAATTTATAATATTATAATTTTCCTGAGTTTTTATCTTAAAATTATTATCAGTTATAAAAATATCAAAATTTATCTTCAAATACTTAAATTATATTTAATTTAATAACAAATAAAATATATATACCTATTTGTTTGAATGAAACTTTATCAGTGTTTTACATCAGTTTTATTGCAAAAGAATCGTGGTAAAAACCCACGTCTAACAACTAACAAGTAGAATGTAAGATTAACAGTGTCTCAGTGTGTACCTCAGTGACCAGTTATCAGTGTCTGTGTGCCTCACAATGCCTCAGCGGTTAAATATGGTTATGTAGATATGTCTATACATAGAATATAGCAGAATATAGCCATGTTCTATAAATAGAATATAGATATAAATGGATATAAAGGAGAGTGTCCACTAAAGTGTGTATTCATTCTAGATTTATATTTAATGCTATATTGCGTTTGCGCATAGCTGTGCTTTTCTATAAGTTGGTGGCATGGTTGGTTGCAAGAAGACTAGAGACCAGGAGAATCAACTCCAGGAGTGGGGGTAGTCCGACATACGTCGTAAATCCAGAGTGAGCCACTTTCACCACTTAATTGCGCTCTACGTAATGCGCAATTTGTTTTTTTCCCTACCCCTCAGCCCGACCTAGTATCTATAATAAATCTATCATTAAAATATAACCAATTTTTTTATAATTGTCAAATGACATTTCTAAATATTCTTGATTTTAAAAAGTGGAAATAAATCAATTTAATTAGTTGCTGAAAGGTGTATAAAGCGTTGAAATTACAATTTTTATTGCTTGTTTTTTTGTGAGCACCTAAATTTTTTTTATACGTGGTTTCTTGAAGTATATATTTATTTTATCAGACACGCTTGATGCAGTTGGAGTATGAAATTTTTTGGAGCATTAATATTTTTTTATTTTTACATATTTTATTTCATTTAATAGGAATTGCAATATAACGAAAAAAAAATATTTATTTATTATAAATTCGGTAGATGTAAACATGATAGACTGCTCAACAGGTTGAGGGGTGGGAAAAAAACAAATTGCGCATTACGTAGTGCGCAATTAAGTAGTGAAAGTGGCTCACTCTGGATTTACGACGTATGTCGGACCAAAAATATTTACCCCTTCCATCGGAGTTGATTCTCCTGGTCTCTAGTCTTCTTGGTTGGTTGTTGATGGCCAGAAACAGCCAGAAACAAAAGTGAACAAAAGCATCACAATTCACAAGCATCAGAAACTCGGAAATGAAAGTCTCTTTATGTTGCAGTCATGGAGGTCTACCTCCATGGTTGCAGTGTATTCAAGTGTATTGCAGCTTTTTCATTCTTATTCTGTTAAGCAGTGTGTACACATCAGGGTAGCTATTCTTGACTCGATTATCCGCAAGTTATCCCGAGCGACTGGGATAACTTTTTTGTCGCCAAACATGAAAATTTTAGCTTAATTTGTATCCTTCTCAATGGTTTACATCAAACGACTAAATCATTTTCAGGCGTTTTCATGTTATCCCGTGTAGGTGGATAATCGAGTCAAGAATAGCTACCCAGTCCACATGCAAGTTTTTTTTGGGTTTTTTCATGCAAGGCTAGTTGTCACTAAAAAAGTTGGTGATTTTTAGAAATTAATAGTCTTGCATAAAAAAAAAGACTTGCAAATAGATACTATGTTCGCTTCAATTACGATTATTTATACAAAAAAAATAAAAAACTCAATATTATTTGATCAAATTTTTCTCTTTTTTAACTTATTTATTACACCATAGATTCAATACCAGATCAGCAAATTTAAAAATCCGCTATAAATTTTCATACATCATATAAATGAATTTTAGTTACTTGTCCAAAAATCGTTACATAAATTTTTATTTTATAATATTAATTTCCGATTTTCCATTTACATGTATTTACAAGTACAGTATATCAAAAATAATTCATTTATTTATTTAATATTTTTTAAGACTCAGTTTCGTAATAGATGCCAATACATATTAATTATAGTGCTTATAATATTCTACATTTATGCACAATTAAAATCGTGCAAAAATATAAATATACTTCTTATACGCATTAGTTTTATACACGATTAAAATAGTGAGTAAAAGAAGCAGTTTACGTACTATTATTGGTGTGCGATGGTGTCATTTTGAAAGTTTTTTTTTTTTGGTAATAAATAATACTTGAAGAAGGTAATTATTTTTGCACGATTTTGTGCACTTTTGAAGTCGTGAAAAATCATTTTTATCACTATACTTTGTGACACGAACTCTGCTTACAAGCTTTATGCGTCAATAAAGTGCGTAAAAGTTTTTCTTATGCATGAAAATTGGTGCGTAATGGCTTCTTTTACAAACTGAGTGTCAAAAAGTGTTATAGTCTTGTAAGATTTTGAAAGTGTCGACACGAATCACTAAGAGCAAAGAACGAGTTTGTGACGAGTATAATATTGGTTATAATACGGGTATTGCACAATATACTATTGCCGAATATTATTTATTGGTTATTCATTAATGCTTATGATATGACATTTGATAACTTAACATAAAGATAATTAGAAATATTTACCTTTATTTACAAAAAAGTAATTAGTAATTAGTAATGAATGTAATACATTCATTAATATTCACGAATTTTGTTTATTTGAAGTCGTTAATATGTTTTAACAATATAATAATTATTATGTACGTGAGTTGATAAATAGGCGTTGATTATTAAAATATGAACAATTTCAAATAAACATTATTTAAATATTAATGAATATAATTATAGATTGACCATATTTATTGATTAAATTAATAAAACAAAAAGTGTTAATGTTTTAAAAACCATTGCAATAGGTGCTTTCTTCTCCTAATTTATTTTTTTTTCTCATTAATGCGCATGCGCATATCATGCAATTTTTATGAGAAAACAGTCGAACATGTCATTAGTGTCATTACTCAAAAAATAAAGATCAATACATAACCTTACCATCCATTTAATACCAAACGATGTTTTTTAAAAATAGAACTAAACGGTAGTTCCTGTTCTATATTATTTTTAATTATTGTTATTATATTTTTGTAACTTAATAATGTTGATGACATGTATTGTCATAATTTGATGAATTTGATAATGGAAAGTTTTTATGAAAACTAAATAAAGTTATACAAGTTAAATAAAAAAAAAAAAAAAAAAATTGCCGAAACCCGGGATTGAACCGGGGACATTTAGATCTTCAGTCTAACGCTCTCCCAACTGAGCTATTTCGGCTCTGTTGGTAACACGGAAAAACGATAACAAGAGGTTCAAAGTGGAAACGTGCAGTACGTCCACACCAGTGATGAGTAATTCGACGATTTTTGGGAATTTATTCATTTATGTATGTATGATAATTTATCAAAAATGATACTTATTAACATTCTCTTTTTTTGTATGAAATTTTTAAAATTTGCCGAAATTGTGTCAGGCCTAAGTTGTTTCCCTTGAGCGACGAAATTTACGAGAAAAATAGAAAAGTTGTATATAATGATGGTAGGGGTATTCAATTTTTTTAAAAGATTAATTCATCTACTTTTTGTTTCTTTTATTTTGATTTAAAAACTCAATGATTTTTCATTTTAGCTATATTTATATGTATTTTTAATTTTTCCATACTTTTTTCTCTACTTTATTATTTTTCACATTAATGCGCATGATCATGAGCATGCACATACATGCATTTTTGATGAGAAAACAATGGCGTCGAATAAGTGGCCGATAGAGTTACTAAATTGCTCTATTCTGTGAGCCTCATGTCAGTAAATTTCTAGAGATTATCCTCCCAAGAAGACTAGAAGTACAAGAGGAGTAACTCGCCTCGAAAATGTCAGCCTCGTTTGTTAGCTAAGGTAGACTGTCATGACCATGGTAGAAATGTACAGGTAGGTTTAATCCTCGAACAGAAATAAAAATCTACTGGGCTATCTTCAAATACCCATCTTTACTAAATTTTTTGTATGTGCGTTTAAATCTGTGTGCCCATATATGTAATATTACATATGTGTGTGTGTCTGTCATATTATTATTATTTATTCAAAATGATTAGAAACATTTCTGTTTATTATTATAATTATTTATGTATAACATAGATAGATGAATAATGCATAAATAGCTTGCATTGATCATAAATGAAAACCATTCAAAATATTGTTCCATATTTATAAATATAAAACTTATCCTCAAAGATGGCAGTTATTCAAATTTGATTCACTAGGTACTTGCTCAACAAGTTAATAGTGGAACGATAAAATAAATTAAAACCTATTGATAGTACAAGTTCATACTATTCAAACTATCAACTTAAATATTTTTAGTTAATAAATAATAAAATTGAATAAAATGATTATCAATTGTATAGATAATTCTAGCTGTATTATTAATCTCTTTATTATAAGTTGAATAAATTATAAATAAATAAATAAATATTATGTTTTTATATTGTTATAGGCACGCATTATGGCTATGGCATCGATAAACGAGTAAAATAGTTTGAAAAGTGAAGTACAGAGGCGCTTCAAATGTATGATACATGACGTATGAAACTAGAGATGTATGATACACCTGTATGATACATTAGTATCATACGTACCCAACACCGGCAGTGCGCAGCCTGGCTTTGCTTTTGTGAATAGTGAACAGGGTAGCTATTCTTGACTCGATTATCCCACCTACACGAGATAACATGAAAACGCCTGAAAATGATTTTTCAATATTACTTTCATTTAAAGTTGTTTCCCAAAACCAAGGTAGGATGAATATTTGTGCTTAAAAACGCTATATACCGTAACGCTATATTTTATGTCCGGGTCCCCAAGGTTTTTGTGCTGCTACTGATTGAAATATTGACTACTGTAGTACTCAAAATTTACATCGTGAAACAATAGTCGCTTTCTTTTGGTAGTTTATTTTTTTTCTAATTGATTTTCACGCATGCGCATTTGGATGCGCAGTGAGATAAATGTCATTTTGCAAAAGCGTAGCTTGTAATGGGCTCATAATAAATTGTAAACAAAAGCTAGAAAAAAAATATGCAAGTTTAGACTTGTCGAGAATTAATATTTTCATTTATGAATATATTATTATTTTTCATTTTTTGTTGTGACTTGGAAATTTATGATTGAATTGGTTATGTTTTCATTCTTGAGTATTACGCCCGTAGAATACACATATTCGACGCCACTGTTTTTTCATCAAAATTGAATGATATGCACATGCTCATGATCATGCGCAATGAAGTAGAAAAAATAAATTGGTGAAAGAAAGCAGGGGTCCGTTCGAAAAGTCACTCGGAAACCCGGAAGCAGCGTAGTAGACGAAAAAATATAGGAATAAAATAAACTTAAAAGTAACTAAAGGTTACTGTAGACTATTGATTGTAATAACCAGTAATAACGGCCATATTGCAGGCCACTCACTTATGATGTAGGATGTAGCTAAGAAAAAATTTTAAAAAATTGACAATGTAGATAATTATTTCATTAAAAAAATAAGACCAACACAAAAAAAATCTGGTGCGATTTCAGATCTCCGAAAACATCTGGAATCGGTTCGATGGTTAAAAAAATTTGAGAATAACAAATTCTAACCACAATGTGTTAAATAAAAAAAAAATAACGGACCGAAAAATCTAAAAAAAAATATGGTGACCTCTACTAAAGATTTGTCAGTTGATGAAATGTAAATTACTTTTTAAATTAATTTTATATAATGTGAATTTTTTAAAAATATTTTTCTTTTCTATTTCTATAAAATTTGATATTGAAATTCATATTCAACGACATAAAATTGTGTAAATTAATAATATGTAATTTTTTTATTTGACTAGATTATGAATTAAAAAAAAAAAAAAGGAAAATCGCATTTATGTCGAGGGGTATTGTGTATGACTACACTTTGTAGTAATAATTCAACAGAATTTAAATTATCGTTGATCATTTATTTCAATAGATTAATCAGTGCTAGATAAAATAGAATCTTCTTAATCTGAAACGAATGAAAATCTGTTAAATTTACAATTGGACAGAGATTTTTGTTATTTGAGAGTTGAAGAAGCTAAAAAAAAAGCCCCAATTATTATTGGACAGATTGCAAAATAATTTTTTATCGTTGTAAAACTTCTATCTGGTAGAATTTTTGTTCTTGGAAATTTTTAGTATTGAATTATGAAAAAGATGTCTTGATAAAAAGAAAAAAAATTCTCAATTGAAACCGAAAATTTTCTTGAATTATTAAATATTTGATTTGAATTAAAACTAAATGGTCTTTGATAAGAGTAATAATGTTCTTTTATCAAAAAAAAAAACAACTCGAATTAATGACTATTAACGTATTAAATCATTGGCAAACTTTAATGGGCCGTTAATGAGCCAGGCCTGGAGCGTTATGTCAATCGGCTGCAATGAATGGCCCAATCATGTTTCCCAAGATTTGGCCAATGATTTTCCCTATAACAGCCCGTTAATATTTTAAGAAAAACCCGTTTGTCACCCAACAATCAGCCATTAATGCACCAGGCTTGGAAATTTACGTCAATTTAATATTGACTCCCATGAATGGCCCATCAATATTTGCCAAGATCGCTCCATTACTTGCTATTTTATTCATAAGACCTCGCTATACATGAGATTGAATAATGTTGGCTTAAAATTTAATTTTTAATTTAGGAAAAAACTACGCAGGGTCAAGTATAATTTTTTTTTTTTTATTTTATTTTATTTTTTTCAACAATTTAGATGTAACTACATGTATCGAAAATAAAATTTCTTCGTTGGTTTTTATTGTATCATATTTTTTTTTATATCAAAAAATTAATTAATGACAAAACAAGTTACATTACAAATTGACTACAATTTCGAATACTTGACGCTTTTTTTTGTACAAAATACTTGTTTTTTGTTTTATACATAGCTTTACCGTGGCAATTCCCGAGTGCCACACGTATTTTTTATTTATAAAGAAAAAACATTATTCATTTTTTAAATTATATATACAAAATTGTTTTAATGCTTAATTATATTTTAATAAATTCAATTAAATTATAATCAGAGAGTGTTAATACTCAGTCAATCTAATTTGATTGTAAAAGAATTTTTATTCATACCCCCAAAAGTTATACATATATACCTATAGACAATTTATTATTATCATTGGGACAATTATTACATATGCACTTGCATGATTCATCGATAAAATTGATTTGTAAATCAAAAATTAAAACAATCTAGTTTATTTAATTTTATAAATAATAAACTTATATGAATTCAATTATTTTGACAATTAAAGATATTGATTGAAGGGATTATTCACGACCAGATTTAGTGACACCACTATCATATACTATCATATATACACTTTGTAGTAGCTGCTTGTATACTACACTACTAAAACTACAACAACTATATACTATATATTGCGACAACAATTTCTACAAATCATTAATACCTATAATATTAATAAAACAAAGTGAATAATTTAAATGTTTATATTTATCCAATTAAATTCAAAGTTTTTTATTGATATACTATCAAATATATTATAGAATCTTAAAAATATATACTGAATTTTTTTTTTTTATTTTCTTTTTAGACAAAAATAATGCTTATACAAATACTTTTAGAATAATGTTCAATAATATTATTACCGCATACCGAAAATAATTATTTTATATTTTCTATTAAAAATCATATATGCCTATATACTATTAAAAATGTAGGGAAGTTATAAGAACAATTTTTTAATACATTATTTACAAATAATAATAAAATTTGAGTTAATTGTAAAATTTTTTATTATATAGATGGTATTATTTTTTTAGCTGATAAGCTTGAAAATATTTGTTTTAATTTATGTATGCAGTTTATGATCGAAATAATATAAAATTATATAAAATATTATATGTTACAATACATGTATGTATCTTTTTGAAGTCAATTGATATAATATGTAATATATATAGAATTCAACTAAATATAATAATAATAATAATACATTTATTGATAGACCAACAAGGAATTATATCGATTGAAAATATATATGTATGAAAACTTTTTTTTAATTCAAAAAACATTTAAAATATTTTATAAGATTCAATGACAACAGAAATAGAAATAAATATATATACGGTATAGGGTCTTTCGAGATAAAAAATATCTCTCGAGTATTAGGATAACATGATGAGATAGAAGATATAATATGTTATAATAATTATTGTGTGATATTTCTATTCCAATATTATGATATCCTGATACTAGCACCGTGAAAATTTACTCACTGGGATCTCTGAGCAAGACCAACAACCCAGATTCCAAGTGAAATGGGGTTTCCAAATATTCCAATTAATTCCAAGGTCAATTAACAATTATAATGATACTTTAATTGAATATGCTGAAATCATTTGTAAATAACATATATACGTATTTCATATATATATATATATAATTAATAAATAATAGGTAAAAAATAAAACTATTATAAAAATTTATAATTAATATAAGTAAGCTGATTAATTGATGATAACAATAAGCAATTTTATATTTTTTATTTATAAAAGAAAAAGCATTATTTATTTTACCTATATTTACAATTTTTAAAATTAATTTCATAATATATAATTAATATCAAAGGCTGTTAATACTCAGTCAAGCTATAGTTTGATTTTTTTAAAATTTTATTTACCCCCATAGGTTAAACAGTTACTACTGTACTAATTATATATATTGTACAATTGAATCTAATATATATTCATATGGAGCACTTGCATGACAAGTTGTTATTATATATATAAACACTATCAATAATATATATCATATAGTCAATGTGATGCCTAAAATCACAGACAAATAATTGCATTGTAATAATAAAAAATTAAAATTGTTTCTAAGTTTTTGTAATTAAAAAATAAAATAATTAAAATTTAACAATTATATGATTATTACATTGATTTGTAAACCAAACATTAAAATAACCCGAATAATTATTTTATTTTATGTGCAAAAAATCTATCGTAAGTATTTGTAATATTTACTTGATAAAATTTTTGGATTTTTTTTTTTTTATTTTTTTTTTGTTTTATAAGCTCATACGATGTCAATGCGTCATATCCATTGTTTAAACTTTGGTAAATTGAAAATATTATCATTAATTTATAAATAATAATATATTTATTTTATTACACGTGTTAGAATTTATTTCATATTTAAAACTTTCTAGAAAATCATAATCCCCTAAAATAAACAAGCAATTTTAAAATAGTATATTTATCATCATTTTATTTAATATTTTAAATTAGTCATTTTATTTTATTTTATTTTATTTTTTTGTATGTGTTAGTTATATTCTTAATAATAAATATGATTTTTTCATTAAATTTATATATTATTTATTTATTTATTTTTATTTTAAATAATTTTTTTTCAATTGAAATTGTAAAGCCATTCAAATTTTAAGTCGAAATAAACACAAATGGACTTTTCTTTATTTTATTTTATTTTATTTTTTTCTTTTAAACGGTAAACAATAGAGTGTCGGTATGTGATGGTGATTAGTGGGGGATGTCCAAATAAAATATAAAATATAAAATATAATAAATGATGTTTTCCATGAAAATGAAATAGAAAAACTATTTTGGTATTTCATTCGAAGGACAACCAGCTCACCGACAACACCACTGAAAAAATAAGAAAACTTTGGAAAAAGTGTAAAATTATTCCACGTGGTCATCGAGATTGATCAATTTTAATGGTAAGTTTTTCAATTAAATTAATTTTCAAACTATTTATTGATTTAATTAACTAATTAATTTATCATAATCAAAATTATTGAGTAATTGATTTATTTTTACATCTCGAATGTTTGAATTTTATCATTGGAAATGATCAAAGTATTTTTTTCCTTTTTTTTTTTAAATTAATTATCAAAATTACTTGTAAAACAAAAATTAATAATATCATAGCTATTTATTTAAATAAATTAATTTTTTTTTTTTTTATTATTATTTGTTAATTTATAATATTTATTAATTTTTTTTTTCTTTTTTATTTTAATTTTCTAGACAATGGCAAAATTGATTATCTGGATGTTAACATTTTTCATCACAATTTGCTGCCTAAATTCTCAAATAAATGGTAAATATTAAAAATATCAATTGACAAAAATAAAAATAAAAATTATATTTACATTTGTTTGATAGTTGATGAATAATTCTTTTTCTTTTTTTTTTTTTTTTTTTTCAATTTTAGCTTCAGATAATTGTGATGGAGATAAATTTTTTAAATGTAATAATGAAAGATGTGTGAGTCGTTCAATGACATGTAACAATGTTAATGACTGTGGCGATAACTCTGATGAAATTAATTGTGCTGACAATAAAATTGAGTCTTTGTTCTTTGAAAAATCATGTAAAATAAAAGATCAATTTAAATGTAAAAATGGCAATTGTATTTCAAGTGAAAAAGTATGCAACAGAGTTGATGATTGTTTTGATGGATCTGATGAGTATGAAAATTGTACACAAAATTTAAAATGTAATTTATCACAATTTAAATGTAAAAATAATTATTGTATACAATCTGCATGGGTTTGTGATAAAGAAAATGATTGTGGTGATAATTCAGATGAAGAATGTGGTCCTGGAAATAATCCATGTGTAACTGGTAATGTTTTCAATGAAAATAAACAAGCATGTGAAGATGTTGACGAATGTTCTGGTACCTACCACATTCAAGTTTGTGATCATATTTGTACAAATTCAGATGGTTCATATTCATGCTCTTGTTATGATGGTTATTCACTTGATAGTGATGGTAAAACTTGTGTTATTAATAATCATCAAATTGAGCCATTATTAATATTTTCAACAAATACTGAAATAAAAGAGTATCATTTAAAAACAAATTTATATTATCCATCTGTTGCAAATATAAGTGGTGCAACTGCAATAGCACAAACTGACAATTACATTTACTGGTCAAATAATAAAAATATTTATCGAATAAAAAAAAATAATGATAAAAATGATTTATCAACAAAAAGCATGAATGAATCTGAAACAGTTGTTAAATTTGAAAATGGAAAAATACATGATATTGAAATTGATTGGATAACTGGTAATATTTATTTTACTGATAATTTAAATCACAGAATATTAGCATGTACTGCTAATGGTTCTTATTGTACAGTTATTATTGATAATCATCATGTACATAAATTACGTGGTCTTGCTCTTTATCCACCAGAAAAAATTTTGTACTGGATTGGAGGTGGACATAAATCTTATATATATCGTTCTAGAATGGATGGTTTATATCCAGAGGCAATAGTTACAAATGATTTGGTAAATCCACGTAATTTAATTGTTGATTATCCAGCAAAACGTATTTATTGGACTAATGATAATGTTATTCATAGAAGATCTATTGAATCAGCTGATCTTGAAGGAAAAAATCGTCGTATTCTTATTAATAATTTTATAATGAGTCCAAGTATTATGTATATTTTTGAAGATAATTTATATTGGTATGATAATCATTTTAAAACAATTGAATATTGTAAAAAATTAAATTGCAAAATTAAAAAAACACTTGTAAATGAAAATAATATAATCACTGGAATAAATATATATCATCCAATAATTAAAACAGATATATATAATCCATGTTTAGAAAAATCATGTTCAGAATTATGTGTTTTATCATTTTCAATGGCAACATGTGCATGTAGTATTGGAAAAGAATTATCAAGTGATGGTGTAACATGTAAATATGATTTGAGTCATAAATATTTAATCATCTCAGCTGGTAGAAAATTTTTTAGTTTTCCAAATACAAGTTTTGTAAATATAACATTTAATTTTGATATTCAAAAAATATCATTAATGGTTTATGATCCATACTCTAAACAACTTATTATTTATGATGAGAAACATAAAGACATATTAAGATATGATTTTGAAACTGATAAAGCTTTTAAAATATTTTCAATTTCACCAAATGAAAGAATAACTGGTATGTCATTTGATTATTATGGTAATAATTTGTATACAACAAATATTAATAAAAAAGTTGTTGAAATATATAGTTTAACAAATTATAAAAGTACAACTATTCGTGTTGAAAATAAACCAATTAATATTATTGTTATACCAGAAAAATCAATAATGTTTGTTGCATATTTTAAAATGAATACAATTAAAATTGATAAAATGTCAATGTTGGGTCATAACAAAATAACTATCAAAGATAATATAACTGGTATAAATTTACCAATGACATCTGATGGTCATACATTATTTTTTGCTGAAAAAAATAAAATATATAAAATTAATATTACCAATAATGATGTTAAATTTTTTTATAAAGAAAGTGATATTATTTCAAGTCTTTCAATATTAAATAATAAATTATATTGGACAATTACAAATTCAATTTATTGGTGTAATAAAGATCAACCAATTGAAATTTTTAATAACAGTGAATTACCAATTGATAAAAATGTTAATTCATTATTATTGACAGCTGTTAAAAATAAATTACCAAAAAAATTACACAAGTGTCATTTTAATAATGGTGGTTGTTCTCATGTATGTCTTGTTGTATCACCAACAGAACATAAGTGTGCTTGTTCAGATAATATGATTTTACTTCGTAATAAAAAAACATGTGTTTATGAAGAACAAGATAATCTTAAAACTATTGATGTTTGTCCTGAATTTACTTGTGACAATGGTGAATGTATTGATCATGAAGATAATTGTAATGGAAAAAATGATTGTTCAGATGGTAGTGATGAAGGTAAACTTTGTAATAAAGATTGTTCATCAATGGAATCATTATGTGATCATTATTGTCAAAAAACACCACATGGACCACGTTGTTTTTGTCTTGTTGATCATGATTTAATTGATAATAAATATTGTCATCGTATTGATTATTGTTTGACAGATAAATGTTCTCAAATATGTCAACCTCATGGTGAATCTTATGTTTGTTCTTGTTTTCCTGATTTTGAATTAAATTATGATGGTGAAACATGTAAACATGTTAATACTACAACATTTACAATAGAAACATCTTCCAGCTATATACATAAAATTGATGTTGATTTAAATAATATTAAAATAATAACAAATTCAAAATATATGTCAACAATTAAAGGTCTTGATTATGATGCAATTAGAGGATATATTTATTATAGTGATTTATCAAGTATTATACAATTCAATACTAAAAATGAGTCTACTAAAAATATTACAGGTATTACATTACCAACTGTAATTGCTGTTGATTGGGTAACTGGTAATATTTTTTTTGTTATTCAAAATACATCTGAAGCTACTATTAATGTTGCTAATATGAATGGTAATGATATAAAATATAAGCCTATTGTTATTAAAAAATTTATAGATTCACGTATGTTAAGTTTTTCATGTCTTGTTGTTGTACCAAAAAATGGCTTGTTAATTTGGGTAGAAAATGGTTTTACACAATTACGTGTATTTAGTGGAATATTTAAAAGCAATATGACTGGTTATGGAATTGAAAATATTGTTAAAAATAATACAAAATATATAACTGATCTTGCTATTGATCATCATCATGATTGGATTTATTGGGTTGATTCAGGAATTATTTCACGTTGTAAATTTGATGGTAGTAAACGAGAAATTGTAAAAAATATACATGAAATTGATTCACTTGGATTAACGATATTTGAAAATGCAATTTATTGGATACCAAGTGTTGATCAAATGAAATTAGAAAGATGTTTACTTTATGGTGATAAAACTTGTCAATCAATTCCAATAAGTGGTACAGTTGGTGATAAATTTCTTATATCACATGTATCCAAACAAATAATTGGAAAAAATTATTGTGAAAATACAAAATGTGATTATATGTGTGTCTTAAGTGATTCAGAAGGCTTTACATGTATTTGTAATGATGACAGATCTACATGTAACATTGATGAAAATAATGAATCAAATGATAATTCAACTGGTAAATCTACACTATTATCTGTATTTTTTATAATATTAATATTGATTGTTGTATGTGTAATAATATTTTATATAAATAAATATTACAAATCTAAAAAAAATTTAACAACAGCAAATGTACGGTTTCACAATAATAATAATGGTGATAGTAGTTTAGAATTTGAAAATCCACTTGGACGTGTTCCAAATATATCTGGTAATCAAAAAACTGCTAATTTTGGAAATATATTTGAACCATTGGATGAAGATAATACAGGACAATCATATGAACTTGAAACTCGTCATGGTAATAATTTTGATTCATCAGTAAATAATTTTAAACTTAAAAAAAATTTAGCTACTGCTGAAACAAAGTTTCACGATAATAATGATGATAGTGACAACGATGATATTAATGAAGATGCTGATGATGATGATAATGATGGTAAAACAGCACTTCCTGTAAAAAGTGGTAGATATCAAAAATTGTAGTTATACATAATAAGTAATGTATTTTTTAGATTTAATTTTTTAATTTAAAAATAATATTAACTATAATCATTTACAATTTAAATAATCTTAGTGATACATTTTAAATCATATAATAATGCTCAAAAGTTTAATTTAAATATTTTCAATATTAAATTGTTTGTATGAATTTAAAATTGTATAATAATTATTGCTTTTTGATAATGTGTGTATAATAATAGTGTAGTGTGTCAATATAATCATAATATTATCAATAATAAATTTACGCAGTAGTTCATTTGATATGATGATGCTGATATTCGTATTTATTATATACAATATTATTATCTTTGCTAACTCGTTTTGTTTATGCTCAACATTATTATTAGTTAAGTGACTTTAATCAATTGAAAATGTAATTTAATCGTAAAAAAAAAATTTGTAATTGTATATGAATGTATAATTATTAATTAATTATAATTTAGCTAATTTTGCTTTTTAATAATATGCACTTGGAAGTACAAGTCCATCATAAACAATAATAAAATGTCTTTGTCTTTTATCATTTAAATTTTTCAATGTTTTATTATTAATTTTTTTAATTTTTCAGGTAAATAATATACATATACCTACATATACAAAAAAAAAAAAAAAAACCAAATATTATGTTAAATGAAAAGAATGAATTAAACACGAGAGTATCAAAAAATATTATTGTTATAATTACAAATGATTTCAGCATATTTAATCAAAGTATCACAATAATTGTTAATTGACGTTGGAATTAATTGGAATGCTTAGAAACCCTACTTCACTTGGAATCTGGGTTGTTGTTGGTGGTGGTGGTGTTGCTCAGAGACCCCAGTGATTAAATTTTCACGGTGCTAGTATCAGGATATCATAATATTGGAATAGAAATATCACAATTATAACACAATAGCTTTCGACCTCATCATGTTATCCTAATACTCGAAAGATATTTTCCATCTCCCTAAAGACCCCAAATATACGGATATACGGTATACCGTAGTAGTTTTGTCATATTCTGAACTGAATTTTCACTCGAGACGGTCTTATAAAAATATATATAAAATTATATTACGCATACTCTATTCCTATGTATTCTCATTGAATCTCATAGAATATATTTCAAATATTTTTTTAATTATTTTATATAAATATGTGTCATAATATTATTGTACATCAAGTGGTAACTTGAGTTATTACTTTTTTAAAAAAGTACTATCATATAATAAAGATGATGTATTGTGGTTAAAAATAATGATTACATATATTAACACTCTTTTATTGGCCAGGTAATGGAAAACATTGATTTAGTGCGATATCAGTTTGGTTGATTCATCACATTCTTTCAGGAATGGAAGCCTACTCGAGTTGTAATCAATTTGAGATTCAATTGTGTTTCTGTTAATATTATTAAATATAAATAAAATAATAATACAATAATAATCAATCTGATAATCAAATACATATAAATCATATATAATAATTGAACTAAAGCAATTAAGCAAATGAAAACTTTATTTTTATTATAATTATTATTATGGTGTGTGTACGTATTAATTCATGTTACCAAATGAGTTGCATTATAATCAGCTGTTATTTACATTAAAGATAATGTTGAGGATTAAAAATTCTGCAGTTTTATATAAATAAGATAAAAAAACCCAAATGATCCATTTAACACTGTAATTATTAGATAATACTATTCATATTAATCAGAAAATGTTGTTGCCTGTTGCTTTACAATTGATTATTGACTGATGTTTATTTACCACTTGATGTACAATAATTATGACATATATATATTTATAAAATGTAAAAATTAAAAATATTTAAAATAAAGATTTAATGAGAATAGGAATAGAATATACGTTAGATATATAAGTATATACTTATATATATTTCTATAAAACTGTATACGGTATAGGGTCTTTCGAGATAAAAAATATCTCTCGAGTATTAGGATAACATGATGAGATAGAAGATATAATATGTTATAATAATTATTGTGTGATATTTCTATTCCAATATTATGATATCCTGATACTAGCACCGTGAAAATTTACTCACTGGGGTCTCTGAGCAAGACCATGACACTGATTCCAAGTGGGGTTTGTGAGCATTCCAAATAATTCCAAGGTCAATTGAAAATTATAGTGATACTTTAATTAAATATGCTGAAATTATTTGTAATTAACAATATTTTTTGATACTTCCTTGTTTAATTGATTCTTTTCATTAAAATTGTAATGATAATTATGAATTTACTGCCCTTTTCTAGATATACTTACTTATATGTATATAATCCTTCATTTTTATATTGAAAATTTTAAAGAAATCAAATTAATAAATAATAGATAAAAAGTAAAATTTAAAAATAGAGTTAATTTGCCTGATTCGATATTAATTGTAATGCATGTTCAAAAAAATCGACAGTATTTGTAATCTTTACTGACTTTTTTTTTTTTCTTTCAATCTAATATCAATGAATTCAAATTTTTCATGTTCAATAATATAAACTGCATTAAAAATATTCAGCACTAAAAAATTGTTTTAAAATCGCACTTTTTAAGTTACTTTGTAAAATTTAGTGCACTATAAATAGCTTTGTTTTAATATAAATATATATTATTATCCTTATTATACAACTTTAATTATACGTATTTTTTTTTATCATACATGACAGTCTATTGCTATTTGCTGCACTCTCTTTGCTAAACGTCATCAATTTTTCGCGCATGCTCCAAAAATAATTCAAAAGATATAGGAAAATATATATTATAATAAAAATTATATTAATTACAATATTGTAAACTTTTAATCAAAAGTTAATTTTAAAATTATAAATTTTTAATGTTGAGAAATAAATATTGTTAAATTAATAAGATGTAACAAAAAAGCTATTGCGATATAATAGTTAAAAATACCGAAGAAAATTGTCCCAGAATAACAACTGAATATACACCAGGTAATTATTTAATAATAAATAAATAAAATGTTTTTTTTTTTTTTCATTAATAATGTTAATTCAATGATAATATTCATATAATGATCATTTTGAATGTATATTTTTATTATTTATTTTAGAATTTTGGAGCGAATTTTTTACAAAGGCAGGAGTTCGTCATAATGAAATTAAAAAATATATCAGTTCATTTATCAACTATGATATGGATCTAGATTCAATAAATGAACGAAATTTAAGTGATTTAAATGTACTAATTGGTCATCGAAAGATATTATTGAAATATATTTATTTCAATATCATATAAACATTTAATTAATCATAATTGTTATATTTTTATTAATATTCAATTAAATGTTGATTTAGCATTGATTTTATTTTTTGATATTTTTTCATACAGTTTAATTCAACAAAGTATTTAATTAAATTAATTTTTGAATATAGGACGAAAAACATTTACCTCATCTAAGTTCCATTGGAAAAAATGTAAGTAATTCTGAAAATAAAATAATTTGTTATTATTATTATTTTTTTATATTCAAATAATAATTAAAAATTATCAAATATTCATTAAATTATTTTATTATTAACTTTTAATGCAAATACAAATTAATTTTCACTTTTTTCAGAGAGACTGTCCAATTGGTATTGCTACTGTTAAAAAATTAATTGAAAACGATTGTTATAAAGACAAAAAAAAATTTGTTGAATATTTAATGATGACAAAGGGATTTTATCATTTATACGGACCAAGAAGATTTGGCAAAACTATGATTTTAGAAACGATAGTCGATATGGTTAGCCAAGGCACAAAATTTAAATCGTTTTTTGAAAAGTATGAAAGGATGTAGCTAAGGAAAAAATTTCCTGTAATAAAATTAAATTTTGCCACCACTAAGTCAGAAGTTGCAGCTTTAAAATCTTTTTTAATTAAACAAATGAAATCAGTATTTTCACGATATAAAATAGACGATATAAATGGAATTGATTTTGATAATTCTGATAAATGTATAGAAATAT
>WSYQ01000375.1:0-34384 GCA_011426435.1 Lysiphlebus fabarum | reverse complement strand
TGATATGCAAGAAGCACAACTTTTAGAAGAAGGATCAAATTGTGGTAGTGGAAATGTTGGTAATGGTTCTGGTAATTCTAGTAATAATAGTCAACCAAGAAGACATCATAGTGCACAAAGACTTGCTAGAAATGAAATAACTGAAAGAAGAGAAGATGATAGTGCACTTGTTGTAGCAGATCATCATGGTAATTTAAGAATAACTGTTAAAAAAACTAAACAAATACTTGGTATTGCAATTGAAGGTGGTGCAAATACAAAACATCCACTTCCTAGAATTATTAACATACATGTAAATATTATTTATTGATTGTTTATTTTTATAATTTTAAATATATTTAAATAAAATAATTATTATTTATTATAGGATAATGGTGCTGCTTTTGAGGCTGGTGGACTTGAAGTTGGACAATTAATTTTAAAAGTTGATGGTCATAAAGTTGAAGGTAAGAATTAAAAAAATAAATAAATAAATTTTAATAATAATTAAATAAATATTTAATTATTATTAAATTTAATAGGTTTACATCATCAAGAAGTAGCAAGACTTATTGCAGAATCATTTGCACGTCGTGATCGTAATGAAATTGAATTTTTAGTTGTTGAAGCTAAAAAAAGTAATCTTGAGCCAAAACCAACTGCTCTTATATTTCTTGAAGAAGCGTAGCAACAATGTCCCACCACCGAACCGGAACCACCATAAACAAATATAATAAAATATAATTTATAAAACTAAAATCATCCATTGGAATAATAATAATTATTAAAAAAAAAATAAGAAATTAAAAATTAAAAAAAAAAAAAAAAAACCTTGATAAATCATATACAACAGAATACAACAACATGTGCCTACAAAAAATAAATAAATAATTCATCAAACTTTAAATTTTTATAATTCCAAATAATGATAAACTTGAAATATAAATAATTTTATAAACTATTAAAAAATTAATAAAACAACTATATAATATTGTGATATGTTTTGATACATAAATAATAATTTTTTGGCATTAAAATATTTCAAATTAATACAAAAAATATATGTATATTCAAGTTGATATATAAGTATATCGTTTGATGATGATAATAATACAAGATAATTTATATTTTAATTTTTATTATTAATAATAATTTTGTTTGATGATTACAAACAAAAATAAATCAGTTACACACTAATGATTCCAAGGTTTTTTTTTTTCTTTTTTTTTTTTTTGAATTATTAACAAACCTTTGGGTGCCTAACAAGTTTTCTAATTAATCCGGCTTACGGTCGGTGGGAAAATATGCATTAAACCATATGCAAAAACCGGCTTTATATATTTATTAATATAGCTGAGATGTTAAGCGATGCGATAAAACGCAATGAGGCAACCAATACTCACAAATGTGGCCTATAAAACTTGAAAAAATAATAAAAATATTTCAAAATATTTAAGATTAAATAAAAGGGTCATAATATAAATTATAAAATAATATATATATAAATTAATTATTAAAAAAAAATATATATAATATAATATAATTAAAACCCCTTAGTTAACAGCAAAAGAGTCGACAATTGTGCCAAAATATTATCGTGGATTTCGCACATAAAAAACACTTGTTTAAACTTAATAAAAAAATTTGCTTTTAAATTAATTACAGCGCAAACATACTTATCATAAAGTAAAATATATATAAAAAAAAAAAAAAACATAAAAATGATTAATAATAATGAATTAATATAATAATAATAATGATAATGTTTAAAAAAAAAAATTTTAAATGATGGAGAATTAAGCGTTAAAAAAACATGTTGACTAATTCGTTAAAAAATTTACATGTATCATCAACGACACACAAGCTGGCCTTGAGGCAATTTTTTTAATGTTAAATTAATAATATTTAAATAAATTGCACTTATTTATATCTAAATTAAAAATGAATGTTTTTTTTTTTTTTTTGTTAATTTTATTATATATATATATAAATAATTATTAATAATCAAAGTCAGCTGGTGTTGTACCATAGACTTATTTACGGGAATTGTTAAGGCTTAAAGATTATATTATATTATTAAAAACAATAAAAATTAAAAAAAAAATATATATATATAAATATAAAAATCATTAATTTGTAAATAATTTCATTTAGGAAGAATTTATAAAACTTCTTATAAAAATCATTAAATATTTTAATTTTTTCATTTATAAATTTTATTTATAACATTAATATTATGACAAATTAAATAATAAGATTTAAATATTAAAGTGTTACTGTTATAAACACAATAAGAAAATTATTTCTTTTTTTTTTTTTTTAAATTTAATTTATGTTTAAATAATTTTTTAGTTGGATGATTGATAAATTTTAATAATTAAATAAATTGTTTGACATATTAAAAATAAAAAACAAGTTTTAAAAAGATATATTAAATATAATGAATCATAAAAAAAAAAAAAATAATATAATAATCATTAAAAAAAAAAAAAAAAACGAAATGTATGAGAATTTTAAAATGAACGGTACCAAGCACTACTTTGCTAGACTATTAGGAACCACACGTCTTGGTCTGGTGTGCACGATGGAATGAAAATTATTATCACTCAGTAAGACACACCCATTTGTGGATCCTATTAGTGGGCACACAGTAATGTGCCAAACTCTTAAAAATATAATATAAAAAATTAATATTATATTTAAAATAAAACAGGCAACGAAATAGTCAAGTAGATTTCAAAAAAAATGATTAAAAAAAATATATAAACATTAACTAAATAAAGAAAAATAAAAAAAAATAAATATTGGCATAATTATAGTAAAACAAAAAAAAGAAATTTTTAATACAAAATTGAAATTAAATAATGTTTAACGGATTCAAGGAGACAAAGAAATCAGGCAATGGGGTCAATCGTGCACCCAATTTATTTATTTTTTTTATTTTTATTACGCACAAGTGTATCTCTTTTTCTATAATATTAAATTTGAAAATAAAAAAAAAATCATATTGTATTGTTTTCTCAAAATTAGAAATATAAATTCTTATAGATTTTTAATAAATATATATAATTTAAATTAATAAAATTTGCAATATTAATGATTATCATGATAAAAAAAAAAATAGATAATTGCATAAGGCCCAGATGCAATTCCAGCTGACATATCCGACAATGCCTTATCGCGTTATGTGTTGAATATTAGTACATGAAATAAAAAGTGCGTTATGTATATTTAAAAATATAAAATAAAAAAATCAACATTATAAGGATAATTAAAATTTCCGCGTCTCCTTTTTTCAAATAAAATGACATGATTTAAAAAAAAAAAAAACATATAGATATAAATAGAATAGACACAATTTCACACTCACAATCATAATAATTTATTAATAATAATTAAAATAAATTATAATGATAAAAATTGATAGAAAAAATTTTAGTAATATATATATATAATTCGTGAAATTAGATTTGTTAAATTAAAATTATATTGTATTTAGAATAATAATTAGTTTCTGTTATGAGAAAATGATAAAAGAAAAATATATTGTTTATTTTTCCATAGTAATAAATACAATTTTTTTTTTCTCTTTTTTCAATATAAAATAATAAAATGAATGAATATTATTATTTAAAAAAATGAGAATTTGAATGAAAGATTTGAGTAAATATAATTAATAAAATTGTTTATCAAATGGTCAATGATAAAACCACAATGAGTGAATTAATAGTAATAAATTTATTGAAAATAAATAATAAAAAATGTATATAATATACATATAAATAATTATAAAACAAAGTTCATACTGCATTTCATAAATAATAGTTACGCCGAACATAAATAAATTTTAATTAATATATAAATATCAAATTTTGAAGAGTTTAATGCGTTGATACTTAAATAATAATTAAATTAATAAAAAAAAAGTCTGCTCATTTATATTATGTTTATTTTTAAATCCACATTTTTCCATATTTAAAAAAAAAAAATTATTACAAACACATTATTTTATATTATAATAATTATTTAATTTGTTATTATTAAGCAGCAAATGAATCATATGTTTGTTTAAATTTGTGAATTTAAAATGAATTAGATAAAATTTTATGCAAAAAAAAAAAAAAAAATGAAAAAAAAAACAAAATATATATTGTAAAACATTGCAATAATAAAAATATTTAAAATAATTTAATTGTTTAATTTCATTTAATATTTTAGTTATAAATTCAGTAATTATTTATATTTTATAAATAAAAATTAATAAATTATAAATTGATGCTCTTGGTAATTTTTAATAAATATTTTAATGTTTTAAAATAGTCTTATTTATTAATCAATTAACTAATTAATTAATTTCATATTTCATTATTTGCATAGTGTAATTTTTATAATTGTTAGGATTTTATTAATCACATCAACTAAAATAAAAGTAAAATATATTTATTTCAAGACATGATATTTACTCTTGATACATTATATTTATAAATTGAATAAAGTTTCTTAAAAATAGTTTAATAATTAATGAAAATTTAGTTCAATTTTTACATTGAAATATTCTTAAATCATCAAATGACGTATAATTTATATTTATATACTTCAATGGCCTTTAAATAATTTAAAAAATTTAACATTTTAACAGATGTTGACATATATTACTGTATGTTGATACAGATTATGTCAATTTTATGTAAATTAAAAATTTATATTTTATTTTTGTGTTTATTCGAAATTTTTTAAATCAAAATTTCGAAATATATATTCAAGTATTTTAAAAAATAAAAAAACACTTGAATGACTAATTTCTTTTTTTGAATAATAATGAAAATATTTTCCCAAAAAAATATAAATAATTTTTTTAATTTACAATTTTTTATTACTATTTTTGTAAATTTCTTATTAAAATAATAAAACTTTATGTCAAGAAGTAATGGATTTTTTCAAATAAATATCTACATATTTTTTTGAAAACTATTTTTTTATGATTTTATAAATTTTTCCTTTTAAAACAAGATAATAAAAATTTGTCATTTTAAATGACTTATTTTTATAATCACTAAATCTGTATCAACGTACAGTAAATTGTTAAACAATTCATAAAATTCAACAAAATTTTTTCAAGACTCAAAATATTGATATATTTATTGTAGAATAAATATATGATATTTTTTATAAAATTCAACTCATAATAAAAAATAATTATATTGTTGCTTTTTTAAATAATAATATTAATAAAAATATATAAACTAATAATAAACGATTTTATAAAAATTATTCAAGTATCAGAATTGAAATTAATACAAGTATAAATATTATTTATATTAAAAACATAATAAATTTGTTAAATTGAAATTCATAATATCAAAAACAAGTTAATAATAATACTTGTATATAAAATAATAAAAATAAATTTTTAACAACATAAACATATAAATAAAATGAAATTATATTTTATATTTTTATATATTTTTATTAATAATTTATTGATAATCATTGTTATTTTGTGACGTTTAACTAAGAAGAAAATAATAAACATCATTAAAAATATTTTTCTTTTAGAAAATGTATATAATAAAATTTTTTTTATTAAATTATTCAGTTGAAAACAAATCAGCAAAGAAAAAAATAATTTAATTATGGCTCGTATATCATTGTTTTCAGTAATTGGCTTAGCCACTTTATTTCTTGTTGGTAAGTTTAATTTTTATACAAAAATATAAAATTTAAAGATAAAAAAAAAAAATTTTTAATCTTCAATATTAATAATAATTTTATTTATAATTTTTATAGGTGCAGTTATAGCAAGACCTGACTCATCATCATCATCAAATTCAAATGCAAGTAGTGATGGATCAGCAACAACAAAAGTTAAAGTAGATGTCAAAACAAATGCAGCATCTGGATCAAATTCAGGATCTAGTTCAAGCTCTCAATCAGGAGGACAATCATCAGAAAATGGAAATTCACAAACATCATCATCAAATAACTCAGGATCACAATCATCTCAAAACTCAAATTCACAAACATCATCAGAAAATCAAGGTTCATCCATGTCATCAGGAAGTCAAGGTTCATCTACATCATCAGGAGGCCAAGGCTCATCCACATCATCAGGAAGTTATAGTTCAGGTTTATGCATTGTTGATATGAAAAAACAAAAAGAAATTGAAAGAAAACTTAGATGGTTGGTCAAAAACTCTGATAAAAATATGAGTGAATCACAAAAAAAAGGTTTTCTTACTGAATTGATTAAGTTAGTAGAAAGTCTTCTTGTTCAAATTTTAAACAACGTAGAAGGTCTTTTGGGTAGTATCACTGGTAAAAAAGGATTAGTTATTGAAGTTTTGAGAGCACTTTTAGGTCGTCATGGTGTACTTAGTAAACTTTTAAGTGGTAAAGGTGGTCTTCTTGATCAACTTTTAAATGGAAAAAAAGGTCTTGTTAGTGATCTTTTAGACAGCCTTTTAGGACCACATAGTCTTCTTGGTAAACTTTTAGGTGGAGGTGGTTTAAGTCATATTCTTGGTGGAATTTTGGGTGGTTCTAGTTCTAGTAACTCTGGTAGTTCTGGTAATTGGAAGGGTAGTCAATCTAGTCAATCAAGTGGAGGCCTTTTAGGAGGTCTTTTAGGAGGATTGTAATAATATTTATAACAACTGAACAAATAATAAATTATAAATGAAAAACCATATTATTAAGAAACCATAAAATCGACAAATACATTATAAATTATAATTATATATGTATGAAAACAAAAAATCAATTATTTTATAAAACTAGTCAAACAACAAAAGACTTTATTATGTTAATAACATATTTATGATCAATAAAGCATTATTATCTAGTAAAAAAATATTTATTTATTATGTCATTTTCCTTTACTCATATATGTTCACAAATAATCATTTTTTATTTTTCAATATCATATGATTGTTTCAATGTGAATTACATTGAATATTTTAATATTAAATTATTTTTTTTAATTTACATTTTAAATGTAAATTGACTGATACAACAACTGTTTAAATATTAACATTGTATTTTTTGATAAAACAATGTTGTTATTTAAAAAAAAAAAAAATTCTTTCGATGTTAAAAATTATAAAGTAAAATTAATTTTATGAAAATTTTTAATAAATAAATTATTTAAAACTATAATTGTTTATTTAAATTAATTTTTATCTTAAATTCATACAAATTTCAAATATAAAAAAAAAAAAAAAAACTGATGTAATAAAACACAATTAAAATTGAAATTTTTATGATCAATCAATTATTAGTAAATTCTTTTGTAGATCAACTTCATTTCCAATCATCTAAAATTTTAAAAAACAAATAAATAATCTGTACAATGTTATCAAATTGTTTTAGAAATATTTTATATTTTTATATTCAATTTTATATTCAACAAATATTTTAATTAATTTTAACTCACTATTTAACATAGTTCTTACTTCAAATTTTATATTTTTTATCTATCAGATAAAAAAAAAAAATCATAACAATTATTGAGAAAAAAGAATTTGGTTTTTTCATGATAAATTTTTGTTATTTAAATATTATAAAAAAATATTATTATAATTTTTTTTATTTATATTTGCTGTCTTACTTAATGTTTGTTATTAGTAAAAATTATAATTTATTACATATATCATAACAAGTTTTAGATATGTATGAAAAAAAAAAAAAAAAACAAACAAAATTTGTTAAAAAATATTATTATTTATTAAAACGTATAAAAATTGAATTTTTTAAAGTCATAAATTGACAGTCAACGAAAGAACAAGAGTTAAAAAAATTATCAATGGCTCGTATTTTAATATTGACAGTTTTTTTAACATGTCTAATTTGTAAGTAATTTAATTTTTATTTTATAAGTATTTTATTATAAAATTAATAAAAATATTTATTAATTATTTATTTTTTTTAGTGGCAGTTATAGCAAGACCAAATGAATCAAAAAAATCACACAGTGTTAGTATATCATCATCAAAATCATCATCATTCAATAGTAAAACAAATAAAACTATAACAAATGAAATTTACAATTGGAACATTGATGGAAAATCTGGAAGTGGATCTTATAATGATTTACAAACTGCATTATCAAAAGCTGGTGTAAAATATGATGATAATTATATAGAAAAAAAAACAAAAGATAGTAAAAAAAATGAAATAGAAATTATACAAAATAGTGAAGAATCTATTGAAGATGTAGAAACAGAAGAAGACATAGAAAATAATCATTCATCACTTCTTGATATACCCAAATCAAATAGTATTCTTGGTATTAATATTGATCTTTTGGGAATTAAAATTAATATATAAAATTATTTTTTTGTTGATCAAAAAAATATTTAGCAGTTTAAAATCAAAAACTTTATCAATGTAAAAGTTAAGATTATTATTTATTTATTAATTTTTAATTATTTAATTATAGTCATTATATTTTTATAATAAAATTATTTAATTTTTAATATCCATGTTTAATTTATTCATCAAAATTAATTAATCAATTTTACTATCCAACAAAATAATACCTTGCAAATAATTTTTCACAATATTATCATTGAGTCATCACTAAAATTTTATTAAAGTAAATTTTTTTTAATAAATTGAATCTATATATAAAATTATAGACTATCATAATAATTAAAAAGTTAATTTTATATTATAAATTGATAATAAATTATGATTAAAAATTAAATAAAAAAAACATATTATAATAATATTTTTAAAATATGTTTTAATTAATTTTTAATTTTTATTTTTATATCAATTTTTAAACATGACTTGTCTGAGCAAAAAGATAACGATCTAAAATCTTGTAATTAATTTTATTATCATTATTATTATTAAATTAATATAAAAAGAATATTATTTTTTTTATTTTTCAGTTAAACATTTACAGTTAATGATAAAATAATTTTTTTTAAAAAATTTAATCAATGGATCGTTATTTATTATTTTTGTTTTTTAGCATTTGTTTAATGTGTGAGTTTTATTTTATTAATAAATAATAATAAATTTTCTCAAATTGTGTATGTTAAGTAATATTTATTTGTTTATTAAATTTTTATGTAGCTTTTACTGTAGCTAATGAGACAATTGAAATAAAAAATAACAAAGAGATTGAAGATGATAAAATTGTAATAAAAAATAATTTAAATATTGAAAAAAAAAATGAAAAATTAAAACCACGTCAACTTGATTTTAATTTTGATTGGGGAAATATTGCTAATGGAATTTGGGGTAACATAAAAAATGATGTCAAAGATATATTACCAAAAAAAGAAGAAAAAAATGATAATAAAAAATCAAATTAATTATTATTTTTTGTTTATAATAAAATTATATATTTTTAAATAAATTATCTGTTTTGTTTTATTTAAAAATAATCAATTGATAAGTTAATTTTATTCAATTTTTTTTTAAGGTAATTATTTATTCAAAGAATTTATTAATAAATAAAATATGTTAGTATTTAGTCATCATAAAAAAACAGATACATTAAATAATAATTTTCCATTGTCACAGAGACTTGAAAAATACAGGTAAATTTTTTTTTAGACATAAATTTTAATTTAAAAATTAATTATAATTATAATTAATTAATTTTACAAAAAATTATTGATAATTTGTCAGTGATTTTTGAAATAATTTTTTAATTAAAAATTTAAAAAATAAATTCATAAAGTAAAATAAATAAATGCATACATTTCCTTGTGTATTTTTAGCATTAAATTTTTTCTTATCATTAACAACACACATGCATATTAACAACAAATAGATGAAAAAAAAAAAAAAAAAAAGAAAAAAAAAATGCACATTTATCAATAAATAAATAAATAATAAATCAATCACTTTAATGACGCAAAAGAATATCAATTTTTTTTTCTTTTTATACTCACAAAAAAATGTATTATTTTTGCAAAAAATAAAAAAGACATTGTATTTTGTTTAAATATTATAGTCGACATTTATTCTTCATTGAATTCATAAGATATAATCATGCTTCGTCTTGCATTTATATTGTTATTAACAACATTAATTTTTTTCACTGGTATGTATTTTAAAATCTGAAATAAAATTTATAAAAATAAATTAAACAAGTTACCATTATAAATTTATATAAATTAATTTTATTAAATTTATTCAAATATATTCAAGATGGTAATCCAGTGTCACCAGTTGCTCCAACAGCATCAAATGGAACATCAATTTCGAATTCATCAAGTTCATCAAATTCATCATCAAATTCATTCAGTTATTCAAGCACAAATTCTTCAACTGACACTAGTATTCCAAATATTATATATGAAGATTTAGAAACATCACTTCAACAATTTGAAAAAACATCAAAAAGTTTATTAAGTATGACTGGTGGTGTATTAGGAAATTTATGGAAATTTTAATAATTATATATATATATATCAAGTGAAAGAATAAATAATAAAAATATAAAATAATAAAAAGTGTCACTGTGTTGAGAAAATTATTTTTATTGTTATAAAATTTATTGAAATGTACTTGTCAAAGGGTAGCAGAAGACTGTCCTCTGAGCACAAAATACAAGCAATATTTCTCTACTCTTTCTTTCTTTATTTTACCCTCTGACTATTATTGACAATATACTGTTGATAATACTGTAAAATTATAAACATAAAATGTATTGAAATGTACTTGTCAAATGATAGCTAAAGACTGTCTTCTGAGCACACAATACACGCAACATTTTTCTACCCCTTTTACTTTATTTTACCCTCTGACTATTATATTGACTATCGATTGGCTATTTTTTCCTTTTTTATATTATTTTTTTTCTTGAAATATTGGAAATATTTGAATTTTATATATATATATATAATGCATACGACAATTATTATAATAACATACCTTGAAACGTAAATATATTTCTTTAAAACAAGTCAATTCGAAGACTATTATTTATATTTTAAAATAACTCAATATTGTCATTTTGTTTGAGGGCTTTTACCCTATCTATAAATGCTATTTTTATCTATTAAAATTTACCTGCAAAAACATGCTTTAACTGAATAGATTTTTTTTTTTTTTAATATTACATTTTAGGAAAATTTTAAATTAAATTTTATCTATTTACTTTTAGTAATTATAGGTTTTGAGACATCATCGATCATCAATCTTTATTTTTAATTTTATGAAATTTAAAATTTTATAAGATTTATTTAAAAATTTAAAAAAATATAAATAAATTATATTTAAAAAAATTATTAATGTCTTACTTGGGTTATATTATTTAACTGACTTTTGAGCATTTATTATTTTTCCCCTACTCATTTTCAAAAATTAAAATAATCCAAATATTTTCATTCCTCATATTTTGTTTTTCTTTGCATTTTTTTTGGATATATACTATAGCATCCATAATTATATGTTTCACAATTGTATTGTGTGTTAGTGTTTATAATCTTGCAAGTTTTGAATTATTTTCATCTGATTTTACAAATATAATACTTTATCTTGCCTGTATGTTGTCTGAAATATTTATTTTATGTGCTGCTGGAAATGAAGTTACACTTGTGGTAATATTATTTATAATAAAATTAATTATTTATACAATAATATGTATATATTTTTATTTAAATTAATTAATTATTATTTTCTAGAGTCAAAATATAAATGATTCAATTTATAAAAGTGATTGGACTGATTTAAATATATCAACAGTTAAAAGTTTTGTAATAATTATGAGTAGAACAAGAAAACCTATTATTTTTACATGTGGATATGTTATTGAATTATCACTAGACTCGTTTAAAAGTGTATGAATTAATTATATAATTAATATACAATAACTAGCTTTTTTTATTACATTGATTATGAATATTAAAATTTTATTTTTTTAGCTCGTTAAAATTTCATATTCAACCTACAATGTCTTACAACAAACAGCATAATTTTTCACCATTGTTATTCTAGTATTATATTAAAATTATCTTTAAAAAAAATAATCATACATATTCAAAGCAAATAATATATATAAATATAAGCTATAAAATAATTATTATATAAAATTTATTAAATAAAATAAATGAATTAAAAAATTTTAATTTATTTATCTATAAATTACATATAAATTCACTTTTTTTTTTTCTTTTTTTTCATAAGAAAAAATATTCAATTTAATTGTTAATTTAAATTTAAAAAAAAATAACCGCGCAAAACTTGCAACACACACATTAGTTTTAAAAAAATAAAATAGATGGAGTTAGTGTTGCAGGCACCTTAGACGCCATTTTGTACACCACATGACCTCGTTGTCGTGTCCCGTGACCAGCTCACGTGAATTTTAGTTAATTCAAACATTTTTTGGTGGCAAAAATGGATATTTTGGAGCAACATCTTGATCAACAAGACGTCAGGTATGAATTAATAATAATAATAATAATAATAATAATATACAATTATAATATTTTTGGAAATATATCAAATATAACAAGGCTAATTGTCAAGGTCATCAATATACTTTGAGAATGTGTGTCTCATACCACAGTGCGCATTTACTTGTTAACGACAAAAGCTTCCTTATATACATTCACATGAATACATATTTTTTTTTTCATTTTAATCATTGCTCTCTCTTTCTTTTCTCTTTTTAACTCAATAATTTTAATTTTTTTATTATTATTTTTTAATTTTTTTTCTAACAATATAAATACACATACATAACCAATTATTAATTTGACAACAAACAAATATATTTATATATTTTTTTTTTTTTATATTATTAGTTTGTTGACGTAATAAAGTGAAGTAATAAAATAAAATATATATGTATATATAAAATTTCAATATGACGGATAATTATGATTTTAGTTCTGTCAATCCAAAAGTTGAAGTTGGTACAGCATTAGTACTTGAAGAAACTGAAATGGTTGAATGTGAAGGTAAATATAAATAAATAATAAATATATATTTAATAAATTTTTATTAATAATATAATATAAATGTTTTTTTTATTAATTATTATAAAGGATATGATCCACTTACAAGTGATAATCAATCTGGTGATGATGGTATAAGATATCCTGAAACAGTATCATACAGAGTTGTTCAAGTTAATGGTAATTCAGTATCAAATGATATTGATTTACCAGTAACACATCAAAATAATAATGCTGTACAAGTATTAACAACACCTGGACAATATTTTATTGTTAGTAATCCAAATGAATTATTTACAACAACACCATCAACAAGATCATTAGCACCACGTGCTACAACATTACAAATTGATACACCAAGATCAATAACACCAAGTGTAAAAAAAGTATGTTTAATTGTTATAATATTATTAGCTTAATTTATTAATTTATATATATTTTTTTAAAGAGAGATGATAGAAGACGAGCAACACACAATGAAGTTGAACGTCGTAGAAGAGATAAAATAAATAATTGGATTGCTAAATTAGGTAAAATAATACCTGAATGTAATAATACAACAAATAGTAATGGAAATGGTAATAGCAGTGGTGAAGGAAAAGTTAACTATGAAACACAGGTATGTTACATTTATTACATTTGTTTTTATTTTTATTTATTTATTTATTTATTTATTTATTACAGAGCAAAGGTGGAATTTTAGCAAAAGCATGTGACTATATTAATGATTTAAAAGATAATAATCAAAAATTAAATCAATGTCTCCTAGAAAATTCAAAACTTCAAGATGAGGTAGCATCATTAAAAGAAATCATTGCTAAATTAACACAAGAAAATAATAATCTTAAATTAGCAAGTGCAAATGTTATGATTGATTCTTAATAAATATAATTATTATTTTCATATTTATCAAATAATTATTATGAAATAGTTGTAAATAAATTCATATGACTCTCAAAAAAGCTTAGGCTTACTAGAATATAAAACAAACGAAAAAAAAAAAAACATTTAAAATTTTTCTTTTTTAATTTAATTAATTTTGTTTTTTTTTTTTTTTTTTAAAGACATATGAAATTATAAAAGTTAAATATTCGGGGCAAAGGCTGTGAATAAAAAAAAATGCCAATTTTTGAAAAAAAAAAAATGAATAATTTACAAAATGTTTTTGCCTAAAATTCGAAGCAATAATGAAATAAATTTCATTGATTTCCGTATAAATGTAAAATTAAAAATATAGAAATGTAATATATCGTTAATGTATATACCGCGGGGTTATTGTTATATTAATAATAATGAGATTTAAAAATAATAAATGACAAAATAAAATAAAAAAAAATCATCATTCTTCCAAATGTTGATTTTAAATAATAAAAAAATTGAATAATTATTTCATTTGTTAATTTAGTTTAGATAATAAATAACCAAAGTATTTAATCATGACAATTGTATTGTTATAATTTCTTTTGTTGTTTTTTTTTTTTTCATGATATTAATAACTTTAATTATTAATTATATAAATTGCAGGAAAATAATAACATTGATGTTTAATTAAAAAACTGTTGAAATAATAAAAATTAAATATATCATTAATAAAATAATTAAAGTCTCTTATTTAACTGATTTAAAATATATATTTTATCAATAAAATTAAACAATTAAAATTCAACTAAATGTTTCATTAATTAGTGTTAAAATTTCCAAGAAAATAAATCCACAAATGAAGATGTTTCAATTTATATTTAAAATAAAAAAATTAAGGAAATTAAGAAAATTCTTTTTCATATTTTTAAATACTCAACACATTTAATCAATAAAATTCATGATAGCTGAAAAATAAAATTGAGAAATCCAAAAAAAAAAAAAAATGCCATAATTGGCTATATTATTTTTTTTTTTAGTTTTTATTTTTTTCTTATTTTTTTTTTAACGTAATATCAACGTTAACATAGTTTTAATTATTCTATTCAACGCTTATAGTTACTCTGTTTTTTTTTTTTTTTAAACTTCTATCATGATAACATATAATATGGTACAATAGCTAATACTTGATGAATTATAATTGATAATTTTTTGTTCAAATCATTTTGCTTGATGAAAAAAAAACTGCCGTTTTTAAATTTATTCATCAAAATTTTTATGGAATATATAAATATCCATAAAATAATGATTAAATATATATATTTTTTCTTCAACTTTTCATTCCATTATTTATGTTACTTTCATATTTTATCGGCTTTTATTTCAAAATAAATTATGGAAATTATATTTCCACTTGTATTAATACGCTTAAATATGTTTTTTTTTTGTAATAATTACTAATAACACTAAAATGGAAGAAAAAAAAAAAATGAAAATTAAGACAAAAATTAATTGAAAAATTTTTCACAAGTCTCATTCCAAAATACAAGGAATAGTTTACAATGATTCGAAATATTTTATTTAATTAATCTTAATATACTCTTTTTTTTTTTTTTATTTTTAGATATATCCGCAAGTTTAGGGCATTACACTTTTATTGTCTCGATCGAAATGTATAATTGTGTATTTGTATTTATGCATGAGTAGTCTGTAGGTGTTTGGCCCTTTCAAAAAACATTATTTATTTATTACCACATCTTCATTGGATATAATAATATTTTTATTAACATTATTTATTTATTTTCTTTTTTGAATTGCTTATAATTTAAAAATATGTACTCATGAAATTATTAAATGCCCAAAATTCATTGAATTAAATTTTAATATAATTTTTTTTTTTTCTTTTTTCTTTTACGTAAACTGTTAATATATATATATACAATTTTAATTCATTTTAATTCATTTAAACTGCCGGCAGAATCATCAGGGTTTAGGCCTCAATGGTAACTGATTAATTAATTTTTTTTTGTTGTTATTTTTCAAGAAAAAAAAAAAAAAAACATAAAATACTGCTAAATGTATTATTTTTTTATTATTAAAAATTGGCAATTATTTGCAATAAATAAAGATTGCAATTAAATTACCAAGAAAATATATCTATATAATTTTTTTTTTTTTTTTTTATTTCCAATCAAGTAAAACCCTAAACATATTGGCATTATTAAATGATCGATAAAATAAAGGATTTTTGTTGTGTGCGGAAAATAAAATGGAAATATTTGAAAAGAAAAAAAAAATAAAATAAATTTAATCTTCGAGATTTCTGAATGCTTGTTGAATGTCTTCATGAAGTGTATCAAAATCAGCTCTGATTTTAGCTTCACCATCTTTAACTGGATCCTAAATAAATAAAAATAAAATTAATTAAAAAAATAATAACATCAACAACATGAAGAATTTATATTTTTTACATTTTTAATTAAATAAATAATCAAATAAATACTTACTTTGAATTTCATACAACTGAGTTGATAAAGAATATTTCCCATACTGTCACGAATAACATTCCAAGTGATTTTATTATCAGATTGTGCTGTTGATTCAACAACATGTCTTGCCATATCATAAAATGCAATCATATTACGAAGCATACCAACAGTTTTGTAGAATGGACAGAAACGATCATAAGATGAATAACTGTAATAAAAATAATAATATTAATATATAAATAAATAAAATATTATAATATAAATTAAAAATTTAAAAATATAATAAAATATTACCTGTTTTGTTGTAAGAAATCATCTTTTAATAATTTAGCAACTTCAAGTGTAATTTTATCAGTTTCAGCAAGTGATGCTTTACCAACTAATTGTACAATTTCAGATAAATCTTCTTCTTCTTGAAGAATTTCTTTAACTTTTGTACGTAATGGAACAAATTCTTGGAAATTTTTATCATAAAAATCATCAAGTGCACGTAAATATTTACTGTATGATATTAACCAATTAATTGATGGAAAATGTTTTCTTTGAGCAAGTTTTTTATCAAGACCCCAAAATACTTGTACAATACCAAGTGTTGCACTTGTTACTGGATCTGAAAAATCACCACCAGGTGGTGATACAGCACCAACAATACTAACTGAACCTTCACGATCTGGATTACCTAAACATTTAACACGTCCAGCACGTTCATAAAAACTAGCTAATCTAGCACCTAAATAAGCTGGATAACCAGAATCAGCAGGCATTTCAGCAAGACGTCCAGATATTTCACGAAGTGCTTCAGCCCAACGTGATGTTGAATCAGCCATCATAGCAACATTATAACCCATATCTCTAAAATATTCTGATAATGTTATACCAGTATAAATTGATGCTTCACGTGCAGCAACAGGCATATTTGATGTATTTGCAACAAGTGCTGTACGTTTCATAATTGATTCAGTAACACCATCAATTTCAACAGTTAATTCTGGAAATTCTTGTAATACTTCAGACATTTCATTACCTCTTTCACCACAACCAACATAAATAATAATATCTGAATTTGAATATTTTGATAATGATTGTGATATAACTGTTTTACCACAACCAAAAGCACCAGGTATTGCTGTTGTACCACCTTGTACACATGGAAATAATGAATCCAATACACGTTGACCAGTTAATAATGGATGATTTGCTGGTAATTTTTCAGTAACTGGACGTGGTTGACGTACTGGCCATACTTGTAACATTGACCATTTACTACGTTCACCATCAAATTCAGTTTCTAATATAATATCATCAACAGTATAATTACCAGGTGGTGCAATATATGTTACAGTACCTTTAGCCTTTGGTGGTACAATCATTTTATGTTTAACCAATGTATTTTCATTAACAATACCATAAAGATCACCACCAGTAACATGACTACCATTTTTAATATTCATTGGATTAAATTCCCATTGTATTGTTCTTGATAATGCTGGTGTATTAACACCTTTTGGTATATATATTGAACTTGTTAATTCATTAATATCTTTTAATGGACGTTGTATACCATCAAATATACTACCAAGTATACCTGGTCCAAGCTCAACTGATAATGGTTTACCAGTACGTAATACTGGATCACCAACTGTTACACCACTTGTTTCTTCATATACTTGAATTGTTGCCATATCACCTTCTAAACGAATAATTTCACCAACCAATTCATAATAACCAACACGTACCAATTCGTACATAGCTGATCCAGACATATTTTCAGCTGTTACAACTATTTTTAATAAACAAAACAAAATATATTACATTAATTATTATTATTATTATTTATAGATTTATCAAATATTATTTTTCTAGGTCAAATTTAATATATAATTAATTTGTTTTTTTTTTTATCTCACCAGGTCCAGAAACAGCATAAACATATCCATAAGTCGATTCTTTCGACGCATTGGCAATTTTTGGTAGGCCACGGCTAGCCATTTTGATGATTAATTAATCTAAAAAATAAATAAACAAATTATAAAATTATTAATAATTATATATTTTTTGTATAAATTGAGATTTGTTTTTTTTTTTTTTTTTATAAATTAAAATTAATTAAATATAATATAACTTGGAGAAAGTAGACCACTCCCTGAATATGATGAGCCAAAAATATGTCAAATATTAATCATTTTAAAAACAGTATGTAATCAATAATTAAAAAATATTAAAAATTATTATTTTTAATTTAATGTTTATTAAATAAACTAGTCAAAACTTGATTAAACATACATGAATATATAAATTAAATATATTATTTATATTTATTAAATAAACTATATTTTAACCACTGATTTTTAATTTTTTTTTTTTCAGTATGAGCAAAGTATATAAATGATAATCAGTCTCGCGGAATTCACGTGAGCAGTTCGAAAAGTAGGCGTAGCCCATTGAATGCGCCAGAGTATTCGGCGCAAAGTGGTCTTTTATTATTATTATTATTTAATTATTATATTTTTTTGTAAAAATTAATATTTTACTCCAATTTTTTAATTCAATAATAAATATTTAAATATATGATAACAAAATAACACAATTATTAATTAATAAAATTTATAAAAAAAATATTAAAAAAAAAAAAATAAAATTGTTTATTAATTATTATTGTAAAATTAATTTTTTGTTCGCGTGGAAGTTTTGATGCGCACAGACTAAAAGACAGAGATAAAAAATCAATCGATACAAGTCAACTATTATTTATTTATATTATTTAATAATAATAATTGTTGTTTTAATAATTTATTGTTGTTAAACGCACTTTTGTTTATTTTGGCAAATTGTCAATTAATTGACACTTGTGTTTTTTGATTGATTGGTTGAATTTTGTAATTTTTTTTTTTTTAACAAGATAAAAATAGTTGAAGAACTTACTGAATTGTCTAAGGGGGACTGATGCCGAGGATTACACCCAACGAATCGAGCCTAGCCACTATCACAAGACTGGTCAGCTGATGATTAAGTCTTGTTTTCAATGAATGCGACAGATTTTATTTATTTATTTTTTATCGGCGACTGTTTATTTTTAAATTTTTTTTTTTTTTTTTATATATATATCTAACAAAAAACAAAAAACAAGTATTTTGTACAAAAAAAAGAGTCAAGTACTCGAAATTGTAGTCAATTTGTAATGTAACTTGTTTTGCCATTAATTAATCTAAAATGTTAAAAAAAAAAATAATAATAAAAAAAAAAAATTGTACTTGACCCTGCTAAACATAAGATTGAATAATGTTGGCTTAAAATTTAATTTTTAATTTAGGAAAAACTACGCAGGGTCAAGTACAATTTTTTTTTTTTATTATTATTTTTTTTTTTAACATTTTAGATTAATTAATGGCAAAACAAGTTACATTACAAATTGACTACAATTTCGAGTACTTGACTCTTTTTTTTGTACAAAATACTTGTTTTTTGTTTTTTGTTAGATATCACATCTTTTTGTAAAGTTTTTCTTGAAATTTATATTATTATATTATATTTATATATCATCAACTTTAATTTTTATTTATAATTATTTTACCGGTGTATCATTTGATGTTTATTATTTTTAATATACAATATTGCAATATTTATCATATATCTATTCATATGTCAACTCTGCAGTGCAGCCAACAAAAATGAGCAAGTGAGAAAAGTAAAAAAAAAAAAAAAATTTTATAATCTTATACCGTACTACCAACTTAACAAAATCAGAAATCTGGTTTTTCAGCCAAAAAATCGCAACCGTTAATTTGATTGTTCAATAAAAAAAAAAATAAGCCACTAAAAAATCTGATTTTTTTTTTAAAAAAAAGCTTGACATCGATTTATGGGATCATTACAAAGCCTCATATTTTTTAATTAAATCCATCATATTTTAATTAAATTTATAAAAATTGGAGACGGAAGGGGGCAAAATATTTGATGTATAATATAGTCACGGTAGTTACTCTTACACACACATATAAATTTCCTTTCTCATACTTGACTCGAGGCACTACCGTGCCTCTTGATAAACTGACAGGTAAATAAAAGATTTATTATTGTTGTTGTTGTTGTTGTTTTTTGTTTTAATATTTTTTTATTCATAGATATGTTTATTTATAATAATTTTTTTAAATTTATTAATTTTTATTAAGGTTTATTTACAATTGAATTATGTAAAAAAATAATTAATAAAGTTGATTCATATTTTTTTATTAAATTTTTAATATTAATTTTATAAACAAAATTATTTAATGGATTTGAATTTATGTAATTTTGATTTTTTTAAAATAAATATAATTAATTTTAATTGTTATTTTATAATTAAAATTGTAAATTTTTGGTTTTTTTATTTATAAATGTCTTTATTTGTTTTTATCTTACTATTTGAATTTTTTGTAATTATAAATTTTTTTATTTTCACAGAATGTATCGAATAAATAAAGATTTGTGTTCATTTTCACCAACTGGTGAATTTTTTGCAACAGCATATCAACAAGAATTAACAATAAGAGATAGTAAAACTTTAGATGAATATCAATCATTTTCATTTAGTGATACAATTGAGGTAAAATAAAAATATAAAAATAATAATTAACAAATAAATTTTGATTATTGATAATATTATTATTTATCTAGGATCTTTTATGGTCACCAAATGGACAATTAATTCTTTGTGCCAATTCAAAAAAAAATATCATTGAAATTTATTCATTAAAATTACCAAATTGGAATTGTAAATTAACTGAAGGCAGTGCTGGATTTGAAAATATTAAATGGATTTCAAATAGTAAAGAATTTATATTAACATCAGATTTTAATGTAAGTTTATTAAATATTATTATAATATTTATTAGTTTAAAAATTTAAAAATACAATAATTATTTTTCATATTATCATTTTATTTTTATTGTAAGTTTTTTTTTATCCATGTTAAATGAATATTATCATACATGATTATGGTGAAGAATATTTTCATGATGATGATGATGATGATCATGATCATGATGATGATGATGATCATGACCATGACCATGGTGATGACCATGATGTCCATGGTGATTTATACCTGTTTCTTTATGATGACCCCATCCTGGTTCAACAGTTCCAATTCCATTTCCAGAATGCCACTCATTGTGATCAGCTGATATTGATGCTAAAAAAAAAACTTAATTTTAATACACATATTTATATTTAATTTAAATTTTTTATTATTAAAAAATATTTAAAACTTTAATTGATTCATCAAAAATTATTTAACAAAATTATCAGTATATAAAAAATTTAAAAAAAAAAGTATAATTTATGTCAATATCTTACCAATGCAGTACATAGCAATGCAGTAAAGGACTAAGAAAAATTGTTTAAACATTATGTTTTTTTTTTCTTGAATATTAAACGATACCAAATTATCAACTGTTTCATCAATAAAAATTCATCCATTTTATAACTCGCAAAAAAGAAAAAAAAATTGATTAAATTTATTTATTTATTTACATATTATCAAATAATAAATATACTTATTTAAAAAAAAAAGAAAATTTCAATAATTATTATTTTAATAATAAAAGTATATTATTATTATTACAAGTTTTATAACAATTGACACACCTTTACTTGCGCAATATAATAAAATAATTGTTATTTTAAAGAAAAGAAAATTTTCCTTTTAAATAATAATTTTCATTATTTTTATACAATAATATTTTTTAATTCGTCATTATATAAATAAATATTAAATTAAAATGTGGAGCAATTTTATAATAAATATACAAAATTTAATGAATAAAAAAAAAAAAAAAGAATTATTTACAAAATATATATATTTTATTTAATTGTTTTTTCAGGTACATTTATCTGTATACAATATACAAACAAGAAAAAACACACAAATATGGGGAATAAAATCTTCAATTAAAAATAATTATATTATTAATAATATGAATGAAAAATTAGCAGTTATAAAATCATCAGATGGAAAAGATTTTGTTGAATTATATGAAATTAAAACCTGGCAATTAACACAAGTAAGTAAATAAAAACAAAAAAATTACAAAATTTATTTTATTAATAATTATTAAAAATTTATTTAATGTCATTGATTAATTAACAATTTAAAATTTTATTAATATTAATATCATGAATTTTAACAGCTCCATCAGAGCCACAACTTGCAAGTTGTATTATATCTGATCTTAAAATTGGTCTGAATGATAATTTTTTAACCGTTTTATGATGTCCAAATGATGTATCAATTTTAAAACAACAATTCCAATTTGATTTATCATTATTAATTGTTAATTTTTGTATATTTATTGTTCCTTCTTCAAAACCAATAGCTAATATATAATTATCAGTATCAAGTATACCTGGTGAAAATGATAAAGCAGTAACAGATGTACCTTTTATTTCTAATTCAGCTGATGTTATTGGTTTTTCATTATTATTATAATTATTTTTAATATTATCAGCATTCCAAATACCAATTTTACCATCTCTTGAACCAGTTGAAAAATATTTTGAATCATGTGTCCATGCACAACACCATATTATTCTTGTATGTAATGAACCACTTGTTGGACTTATACCAACAAGTTTATAATTAATATCATTATCATCTTGACAATAATATAATGACCAACGTCTATCTCTTGATACTGATATTAAATATTTATCATTTGGTGAAAATTCCATTTGTGATACAGTTAATCTATGTGATTTTAATTTTTGTATATGTCCCCATGTTATTGTACTCCATAATAATATACTTGAATGTTCTTCATTATTTGATTTACATGCTGTTGCTAATAATTTAGCATCATGTCTTGATGCCATTGAAAATATTTCATAACCATGACCATAAAGTTTTTCAATTTCTGGCCATAATGTATGACGTATTATTTCTTCTTCAGTTGGTCCTCTATCATTATTAATATCATCATCATTAAAATTTTCTTCCATAATATTATTATCATTATCATTATCATTATTTATAAATGATTTATTTGTTAAACCTAATGCTGGTACTTCAGCTCTATTATTTTTATTTTTTAAATTTATCCATTTTTCATTATTTAAACAATTTATAAAATCATTTGGTGCTTCAAATATTCTTATAACTTTTTCATCAGCACCAGATGCAAACATTGTTGGTGTTAATATTTCAATACTATTAATATCATAACCATGAATTTGTGGACGTCCATATTCTTTCCATATTTCATTAATTTTATTATTTATATTATTTATTTTCCATGGTACATGAATTCTTGTTGTTTGATCTAAACTTGTTGATATTAAATATCTAAAATTAAATTATATTAATTAATAAATTAATAACATAATGACATAAATATTTATAGAAAATAATTTAAAATAAATTTTTTTGGATTAAAACATACCTTCCTTTTGGATCCCAGTGTATATCAGTAACATCAGAATTATGTCCACTTGGTACTGATAATGGTAACCATCTATCTAATTCATTATTAAATTTCCACATATGAAATGTACCTTTATAACCATGTGCAAGTACACTTGTACCATCACCACTGAATTTACAACCATAATAACCAAGTGTATTACCACCAACTTTACCTAATCTTACATTTTCAGTCCAAACACCATTATCATTTGGACTCCAAACAATCATTGATTGATCTAATGCACATGATAATAATTTATTTTGTCTTATTAATTTACCATTTTTAATTATTGATGGCATCCAATTAACACCATATACACGATGTTCATGTCCACTTAATACAGATTCAATTATAATTTCATATTCTTCATTACCAATTTTAAATTGATTAATTTTTTCATCATCTGGTTTATCTTCAGCAATTAATATTTTCCATAATCTTATTGTACCATCTTGTGAACCAGTTACAAGAATACTTTCATTATTATTATTTTTAATATAATCAAAACATTGAATCCAATCTTGATGTCCACTTAATGTTCTAACATTATTAAAATTTGGTATTAATTCATTTTTATAATTTTCCCAAGCAAATATTTTAATTGTTGAATCATCAAGACCAGTAATTATTATTGGATATTTTGATTTACCAGGTAAAAATGCAAATAATACTTCTGTTGTAATTTTACCATTTAAATTAATCATTTGTTTTTCACTGATGCTATTTGATTTACGTTGCCATACTGAAAATATTTCATTAAATGATGATCCACATATTAATAAATCACGTTTTTTATAATCATCATGAGTATTATCATCTATATAAATTGCATCAGCAGTTGTTAAACTATCACCAAGACTTAAATTAATATCTGGATTATATAAATCATCATCATTAACATTCCAAATTATAATTGTACCATCAATTGATGCTGTTAATAATTCATTTTCAATCTTATCTTCTTCTCTTTTTATCCATTTTACTATTTTAACCTTAGACATATGTTTATGAAGAGTTTTTTCAATTTTACCGGTATTATCAACATTTGGATTATATATTGCAATTGCATTTGATGAACCATAAACAATTTTATCATTTTTTCCCCAATCAACTGATCTTGAATGACTATTTGTCGAACAAGATATGTAACTAGTTTCCATAATTGTTTTTAATTATTTTTAATTTGTTTAAATATTTATTTTAACAATAATAAATATTACAAACCTCAAATGACAACGTGTTTTTTTTATTTTTTATTCTATTTTTATGTCTAGATGTTGTTTATGCGCATCATATTATACGCAAACGCCATATTGATATAAAAATATTAAGCGGGAAAAATTCAAACTGATTGATTGATTTATATTTTTCAGAAATTAGTGTGTGATAAATTATTTGGTATTGATGGAATATCTTGGTCACCAAATGGTGAATTATTAGCAATATGGTGTTCAACTATTGGAAAATCAAGATTATTAATTTATTCAACAATAACTAATAGTCATATTGGAGCATTTAGTAGTGAAAATAATGAAAAAAATAAATCTGATGAATTATATTATGATGATAAAAAAAATATCAAAGGTATAGATAAAATTGTTTGGGGATCAACTGGTGAATTAATAGCTATTGCTGGATACAATGAAAAAGTTGGTAAAAATATTATAGTAATAATGATGATAATAATAACAATAATATTCGAAGTAATTAAGAATATTATTTTATTTTTTTCAAATTTAGATTGCTATTGTTAATTATATAACATGGTCAGTAGTTTTGGAATTTTATTGTGGTCCTATAATTACTGAAGATAATATTCTAAGCAAAATATTTAAAGAGGTTGACATTAAACCACGTAATTGGACGAATGATGAATTATTATCAACAATTCCAGATCATCCATTAAGATTTAAACGTAAGTTTGTTTTTTATTATGAAAATTACACTTGACCGCATTTTATTCGTAATATGATTAGTGAGAATTTTTCGGCTTTTGTTTAATATAAGTTGATCTTACTCTTATATTTCGACCCGTATATAGACCCGTATATAGACCCGTATATTTCAAACCCGTATATTTCAAACCCGTAGATTTCAAACCCGTATATTTCAAACCCGTATATTTCAAACCCGTATATTTCAAACCCGTATATTTCAAACCCGTATATTTCAAACCCGTATATTTCAAACCCGTATATTTCAAACCCGTATATTTCAAACCCGTATATTTCAAACCCGTATATTTCAAACCCGTATATTTCAGACCCGTATATTTCAAACCCGTATATTTCAAACCCGTATATTTCAAACCCTTTTATCATTATTTTGATTTCTTTTTTTTTGAATTATTTTTCTGAGGATAGTTGCGCCATCTGCCATTTTCATAATGCAGCTTGAAAAACGATAATGTAATTTCTCTACTTGTCATAACATGGTCAAATCACTTTTAATTATTTAATATTATTTATTTTTATATTTTTTCAAAGGATAATAAAAAAAATAAAAAATTAACCCGTATATTTCAAACCCGTATATTTCAGACCCGTATATTTCAAACCCGTATATTTCAGACCCGTATATTTCAAACCCGTATATTTCAGACCCGTATATTTCAAACCCGTATATTTCAAACCCGTATATTTCAAACCCGTATATTTCAAACCCGTATATTTCAAACCCGTATATTTCAAACCCGTATATTTCAAACCCGTATATTTCAAACCCGTATATTTCAAACCCGTATATTTCAGACCCGTATATTTCAAACCCGTATATTTCAAACCCGTATATTTCAAACCCTTTTATCATTATTTTGATTTCTTTTTTTTTGAATTATTTTTCTGAGGATAGTTGCGCCATCTGCCATTTTCATAATGCAGCTTGAAAAACGATAATGTAATTTCTCTACTTGTCATAACATGGTCAAATCACTTTTAATTATTTAATATTATTTATTTTTATATTTTTTCAAAGGATAATAAAAAAAATAAAAAATTAACCCGTATATTTCAAACCCGTATATTTCAGACCCGTATATTTCAAACCCGTATATTTCAAACCCGTATATTTCAGACCCGTATATTTCAAACCCGTATATTTCAAACCCGTATATTTCAGACCCGTATATTTCAAACCCGTATATTTCAAACCCGTATATTTCAAACCCGTATATTTCAAACCCGTATATTTCAAACCCGTATATTTCAAACCCGTATATTTCAAACCCGTATATTTCAAACCCGTATATTTCAAACCCGTATATTTCAAACCCGTATATTTCAAACCCGTATATTTCAGACCCGTATATTTCAAACCCGTATATTTCAAACCCGTATATTTCAAACCCGTATATTTCAAACCCGTATATTTCAGACCCGTATATTTCAAACCCGTATATTTCAGACCCGTATATTTCAAACCCTTTTATCATTATTTTGATTTCTTTTTTTTTTAATTATTTTTCTGAGAATAGTTGCGCCATCTGCCATTTTCATAATGCAGCTTGAAAAACGATAATGTAATTACTCTACTTGTCATAACATGGTCAAATAACTTTTAATTATTTAATATTATTTATTTTTATATTTTTTCAAAGGATAATAAAAAAAATAAAAAATTAACCCGTATATTTCAAACCCGTATATTTCAAACCCGTAGATTCCACACCTGTATATTTTAAACCAATCTTTTGTTGATGGCGCGTTATTAGCCTTATATTAAATGTAAGTTTATTATTAATACATTAATAAAGAAAAAAAATTAATGGTTTTTTTTTTTTTCAACTATAGTACAAGAAATTTATGAACGTCCAGTAAGTTTGAGTATTGATTTAAAACCCAGCAGTTATAATGTATCAATTGCAACAATTGATATTCTAGAATTTAACACATCTGGAAAATATTTAGCAATAAGACATCAACTCTATCCAACTGTTATGTTTATTTGGGATTTACTTGAAGATACTGTTGACTATGTATTTACAAAAAATCCAATATCAGGTAAAAAGTTATTGGTATATATTAATAAATTGATTTGTAAATATTATAAAAATTATATATTTTTTTCAGGTATTTGTTGGAAACCGAATTCAAAATGTCTTTTTATTTTTTCAAATTCATCTGTTGTTATTGAATGGAAACCTGATCAAGAAGCAACATGTTTTGAAACACCAAAAAGTATAAAAGTATTAAATGCTAGTTGTAATCCTGTTGGTGATACTTTGGCTTTACATGGATACTGTAAAACGTCGATTATTAGAATAAATGATTAAATTTATCAGCATTAAATATATTTAATTATTTAATTAAAATTTAAAAGATTATAAAACTATGATCTAGTATACTTTTTATAATAGAAAAAATCAATGACAAGTGTCTTTTTATATTAAAAAAAAAAAAAAAAAAAAAATTAATAAATAAATATTGAATTAATTTAAAAATAAAATGATTTAATAAATTTTAATAATAATTAACAACCAAAACTTACATCAAATTAATTATAAGTAATTCATTTTACACTTTTAAATTTTAGCGCTTCTATTGGCTTTATTATTTTAGAAAATGGCGCGTATTTTAATTCTGTACAAGCCGCATCGCGGCGCTTGTCATTTTTAGACCTGGCAAGTTGGCAACTCTGTTCTGCGTTTGTAATTTTCTGGAGCTTCACAGAGCTTCATTCATATCCTTTTTTGGTATTTTATACCAAGTTTTTCCACACCAAGTATTGACAATAATTTTGGGCGTCAAAAATGGTAATGTTTATTATTAATTTTGTTAATTATTAAGTGAATTATACCAAGTTTTTATTTAGTTTATATTTCATATTAATACCGGCAAGAAAAAAAAATGACATACCATCACGTGTATCATTTTTACTATTTTTATTATTCAAAAATTATTATTATATTAATATAATAATGCTCATTATTTTAAAACCAACAAATAATTATTAATTTATAGTGAATATTGAGATTTTTAATCATAATTGTTTAGCATCAACATAATTATGCTTGAATTCTGTCAATGTCAAAAATTTTTTGGAGTAATGATTGTTAACCTAACTAATGTATTTTAATTATTTTCAGATGTCCCTTAACCCTGTGAGGGTATTGAACCGTGAGGCAGAAGAAGAAAAAGCTGAAATTGCTCGTTTAAGTCTTTTTGTTGGAGCAATTGCTATTGGAGAATTGGTAAAATCAACTTTGGGACCAAAAGGTATGGACAAAATCTTAGTTGCTCATGGAAGAAGTGCTGGTCAAGTTGAAGTAACTAATGATGGTGCAACTATTCTTAAAAGTATTGGTGTTGATAATCCAGCAGCTAAAATTCTTGTAAATATGTCTAAAGTTCAAGATGATGAAGTTGGTGATGGTACCACATCAGTCACAGTATTGGGTAAATATTTAATTGATTTTTTTTTATTTATTTATTCAGTTTAATCATGATCTTTTGTATTGAAAATTTAATTATTTTTATTATTTTTAGCCTCAGAATTATTAAAAGAAGCTGAAAAATTAATTGAACAAAAAATTCATCCACAAACAATAATTGAGGGTTGGCGTATTGCACAAGATGTTGCTAAAAATGCTCTTCAAAATGCAACAGCTGATAATTCAGCAGATCCAGAACGTTTTCGTGAGGATCTTATGAATATTGCACGTACAACATTGAGTTCAAAGATTCTTTCACAACACAAAGAACACTTTAGTAAACTTGCAGTTGATGCAGTTCTTCGTCTTAAAGGATCTGGTAATTTATCTGCCATTCAAATTATCAAGAAAAGAGGATCAACACTTGCCAACTCTTTCTTAGATACTGGATTTTTGTTAGATAAAAAACCAGGTGTTCATCAACCACAAAAAATAACTGATGCTAAAATATTAATTGCAAATACTCCAATGGACACTGATAAAATTAAAGTATTTGGTTCAAGAGTACGAGTTGACTCAATGGCTAAAATTGCTGAACTTGAAACAGCTGAAAAAGAAAAAATGAAAGACAAAGTTGATAAAATTGTAAAACATGGCTGTAATGTATTTATCAACAGACAATTAATTTATAATTATCCAGAACAATTATTTGCTGATGCAAATGTTATGGCAATTGAACATGCTGATTTTGATGGAATTGAACGTCTTGCACTTGTAACTGGTGGTGAAATAGTAAGTACATTTGATCAACCTGAACTTGTTAAACTTGGAAAATGTGATTTAATTGAACAAATAATGATTGGAGAAGATACTATTTTACGTTTTTCTGGTGTACCATTGGGAGAAGCATGTACAATTGTTATTCGTGGAGCAACACAACAAATATTGGATGAAGCTGAACGTTCACTTCATGATGCTCTTTGTGTTCTTGCTGCAACTGTTAGAGAATCAAGAATTGTTTATGGTGGTGGATGTAGTGAAATGATAATGGCTGTTGCAGTTATGAAAAAAGCAGCAGAAACTGCTGGTAAAGAAGCTGTTGCTATGGAAGCATTTGCAAGAGCACTTCAACAATTACCAACTGTTATTGCTGATAATGCTGGTTATGATTCAGCTCAACTTGTTAGTGAACTAAGAGCTGCTCATTACTCTGGAAATAACAGTGCTGGTTTAGATATGGAAGCTGCTAAAATTGGATGTATGAAAAATCTTGGTATTACTGAATCATGGGCAGTTAAACGACAAGTTCTTCTTAGTGCTGCTGAAGCAGCAGAAATGATTCTTCGTGTTGATGACATTCTACGATCAGCTCCACGTAAACGCACTCAAGATCGTGGTCATTGTTAATTTATTATTTTTTCAACCAATAACAATTCATCTATTTTACTCATTTATATATATTTTTTATACCTTCATATAAAAATGGAGATTAAAAATATTTTTAATTTACTAATGACTCATATAAAATAAATAGTAGTAAAATTGTTTATTGTTTTCATAAATTTTAAATACATAATTTTTTTTTTTTTTTTCTTTTCATTAATAAAAAATTAAAAACTTGAATAAAAAAAATTAAAAATACAACTGGTTTTTTTATTTATATTTATTTTTATTTATTTATTTATATACTTATTTTTTTTTTTTTTTTTTGTCTACCAGTTGTAGCTTTTATTAATAAATTGCAGATGGCAGTAGTATTAACTGCTACCACCTGCAATACATATATATATTTATTTGTTTACTAATTTCTTTATTATTGTTATTATTATTTTTTGGACATATGATGGATAAATTACAATGTTGATAAACAGGCTATAAAATCGACCAAACAAAATAATTAAATTGTGTATTTTAATATTGTTTAAATCTATTGGAATATTTTTATTTTCTACATCTAAATTTTCACCCATCTGGACCTCAATTATTTTGAATTAATTATAAAAAAGTTTTTGGTAAGTCAACAATTTGTCAATATTAACATTTCATGACTCACCTTATCAACAAAAAAAATAACAATCAATAAACACAGTAGTAATGAATTAAATTATTCATAAATAGTGCTGTAGTTTATTTTCATGCATCATATTGATTAAATAAAATTTATATTAAAGCATTAATTTAATTTCAGATAAACCAAATAAAAAAATGTTTAAGAATACATTTCAAAGTGGATTTTTATCAATACTTTATAGTATTGGTAGTAAACCATTACAAATATGGGATAAAAAAGTTAGAAATGGACATATCAAACGTATAACTGATAATGATATACAAAGTTTGGTTTTAGAAATATTAGGAAGTAATGTTAGTACAACATACATCACATGTCCAGCTGATCCACGTAAAACACTTGGTATTAAATTACCATTTTTAGTTATGATTATTAAAAATTTAAAAAAATATTTTACTTTTGAAGTACAGGTAATATTTATACTCATATTTAGTATAATAATATTAATTGATAATAAATCAAATTATATTAATCATTGATTTATTTATTTTTTAGGTAATTGATGATAAAAATGTTAGAAGAAGATTTCGTGCAAGTAATTATCAATCAACAACAAGAGTTAAACCATTTATTTGTACAATGCCAATGAGATTAGATGATGGTTGGAATCAAATACAATTTAATCTTGCTGATTTTACAAGACGTGCATATGGTACAAATTATGTTGAAACTTTAAGAGTACAAATTCATGCTAATTGTAGAATACGAAGAGTTTATTTTTCTGATAGATTATATTCTGAAGATGAATTACCAGCTGAATTTAAATTATTTTTACCAATTCAAAATAAAGCAAAATGTTAATCAAAAAAAAAAAAAAGACAAACAAATTATTAATTTAATAAATATCATCAAAATTAATTTAAAAAAAAAAAAATTGGTATTTATTTTTTACTTGATAATTTCAACTTTTTTTTTAACTCTTTTTTTCTTAATAATTTTTGGAACAATTGTTGTTATTTTTGTTGTATTTGTTTGACAATTTTTATCAATTAATTTAATATGATTTTTACGTAAATCATTTAATTCATTTAATTCATTAAAAAAATCTTGTGGTTTTTCATATTTTTCATAATGACGATCTTGAAGATATATTCTTCTGATACGAAAATTTGGATAAATAATAATACGATTTAATGTTTTATAATTTGTTGAATAAATATCTTTTGTTAATAAACGTAAATCAATTTCTAAATGATTCCAGCCTTCATCAAGATTAAATGGAAAATATGCCATTGTTGGTAATATTTTTGGTATTTTTTCTCTTGTTGAATTTGTTATAAATATAAATTTTCTTCTTAAATTCATATGATCAATAACCTAAATTAATTAGCATTAAATATATTAATAATCAATTAATCAGTTATTTATAAATTTAATCAATTAATATTTTATTTTACGTAACTTGAAATTCAATTTTTCCATCTAGCTTTAAATTTTTAATAATAAATACAATTATTGGTAATTTTGTATTTAAAAAATCATTTGGTAAAGCTGGACAATTAATACAAGTTGATATTGAATCTTTATTCATACTTGTATCAGTTTTACCAATTATTTCAATGACCTTATTATTATTTAAATTTTCATCATTAATACGTTTTATTTTTCCATCAAGTGATATACATTTTGACCATAATTCTAATGGTTTATTTCCTATACTACTTAATAATATTTCAAGTCCTTCACTCAATTGCATTTTATCTCAAAATGATATATAATTTAATTAACTTGTTAATTTTATAATTAAAAAGAAAAAAAAAAAATAAAATATACTAAAAAAAATTTCGAAATATTATTAATAATTTAATTTATCATTTTCAAAGGTTATAAAAATTTTGATAGAAATAAATATGCTTTTGTTTTTTAGATATTAAATTAATAATATTAAATTTTTGTTTTTAAAATAAAATAAAATAAATTTTAAAGAAATGATTCGAAATGATAACGCCCGAGAGAAATAAAATTTCTTCAATTTTTACATTTACAGAAATATAAATATTTTTTTATTGATACGCATGTGCAACAAACCATTAATTGCTAATTATAAGGTATTGATTTTTTTTTTAATGTGTCTAATAAAAGTGGGAGTTATGTCTGGTGACAATTTTTTATTTCATTTGCTAATTTTATATATATATTTCTTTTATTGATAATATTACTTTTTTTCATATTCAAAATTTCGAAAATTAAATAATAAATTGATATTATTATTTAAATTTTATTTAATAAATTAAATATAGGTTTTAAGATAATGATATTTGACCTTTTATATGAAATTTAAATTTTCAAAAAAACCCAATAATAATTCAAAGGTCAAAAGGTTGATATAAAAGAGCAAAAAAAAAAAAATCTAAAAATACATGAAAATTTCAATCACTAAATTTTATTAGTAAAAAAATTAATTAATGATTTTTAAATATCCAAATTAATTTATCTTTAATGACATTAAAAAAATATATTTTTTTATTATTAATTAAAAATAATATATTGTCATAAATAATTCAATTCTATCAATTAATTTCTCTCGAAATTTGAGACATTTTTTTCTTTTTTTTCGGTCTGTATATATTTTCATGCATTTGAAAAATTGATTATAAATGAATTGAATGAAAAGTGTCAAGTGTTGGTGATAATATATATAGATTAAAAAAAAATATATATATAAAATAACAATAAAAAAAAAAAATTTATTTGGTCCCGCGCAACATCCCGCGAACATAAACTAAACGCGCTGGCGCGAAAGAAAGATTTCTCTCCTACACATGAGAAAATTAAAAATAAATCAAAATAAAAAAATAAAATTTTATACACAGATATAATAACACATACGTGTAATTTTTTTAAAAATCGACAAATACTATTATAAATTTTATATTGAGTACACTACTTTTGTTTCGGGGGATGAGACGCCGACGCCCGGCGCCGACGTACTTTTTTTAAGCTAACGAAATCGTATCAGAGTAATCTCACCAATTCCACTGTTCATATATCTCCATTACTGAAAAAAAAAAAAATAATAATAATAATAATAATAACAATAATAATAGTCATAAAAAAATTAACACAATAAATTATCAATAATTAATATTTAAAATAAAAAAAAATAATGAAATAAAATTTCAAAATATAAATTAAAAATCATCAATATTTTTCTTCCTCATACACGTGGAAAATATATAATTTAAAATTAAAATTAAAAAATAATCTTAACTTATATAAATAATTAAAATAAATATTAAAATTTTTTTTAAATATTA